>CAAE01007811.1:3649-26533 GCA_000180735.1 Tetraodon nigroviridis | reverse complement strand
GGCAGTTGTGGTCGTACCAAATGGTTTGTGAATGTGCTGCCATCTCTGTGACCCATCTATCGCTTCAAGGCAGAGAGACTGTCATGTGAACCATCCGGCCCCGGGGGAGGTTAGAAGTCTGTTCACTCTCATTTCACATGCTGTTGGATAGAATAACAACCACAGTGGCTGCCTTTACATGCCGATGCAGAGGCCTCTAAAAGCTGTGCTCAAAGCCAACCAAAATGGCTTTAATCTGCATTTCTACACATCTGAACTTGTGTATGCAAATATATATATGGCTTCCAACAGAGAGACTTCACATAATAATGATTGCCGTCTGATCCATCCATCCATCCAACCATACATCCATCTTCTACTGCTCATCTGGGTTGCGGGGGCGGAAGGAATGCCCAGACTTCCCTCTTCTATCTGATTCTAATTAATTGGTGATTGTGTCGTTCTCTCATTCTTCTCTATAACTGCTCACACACCTTAAGAAAAACAGGGCAATTATTAGCCCTGCAGTAGTAATTGCCACATTCCACTTGGAGCACCAAGGATGTTGTATTTACTCCATCGGTGTGTGATGCATTTGCACACTCCCGAATGCCTGCGAGCATCAGCACAGAGGTAAATTGTTGTCCTGGTAAAAGTGGTTCCATGGAAACGTGGATTGTAGCTACAATCTTCCAAATGGCCCCAAACACACATGTCTGTGTGTCAAAAAGCATTTAATCAAATATGAAACATTCCAAATAGAGGAAGGTTCTTTGTTTCGGTCATCCACTGCCACCTTCTCCCTGTGTTAGCAACAGGTGAATGTGATTCACGATGGTTGTGCTGCTATTTGTGTGATGATGATGATGAGCAGGAGGTTACTGGAGTGTGAGTAAGATGGCCTCCTAAGTGGATGCTGCTGTTCGTCCCATTTAGATTTAGCTGTTATTCCCTTCCTACACCACCCCCGCTACCACAAGATGCATTTATGTTGAATGAACAAAAAGCTAGGATACTTTCTTTCACTTTCTTTTTTGTATTTCATTCTCTCGTGCCTTTGATGAGGATCAGAATATTCAACGCCAAGATGTGCCAGATGATGAGCCCTCAGAGACCGAAAGTCACTGTTAAACCTGAACAGCAGCTGGGTGATGAGCAAATGAAAGTCAGGTGACTGCAGACATGTCTCAGAGATGTCTGACAGTCATCTGGAAGCCACACCCACCAGGTTTGTTCTTTAAATGCTTATAAGCCATGCGCTTGTCAAAACAAATTAGAGGTTTAATATGGCTTTGTACTCTTCAGCATTGTTACCATCAGGTTGACACAAGAAATGGATAATTAAAACCAATTTCCCACGAGAAGTTGTCTGCAGACAATCACGTAGATAATTTTCAACTAGAGATGCTACTGTGAATAAGAAACTAACTACAACTGGCTGAAAAGTCCTAAAAATACAGCAGAAATTTAACTACTATAGTAAATATCAGTGGAATTCAGGGCATACACCCACCCCAAAACACAATTTAATATACAATATGTGTTTGTTTAATCAGATGCAAAGAAACAATAATTCACCTTTGATTACCAGCAAAACCACCAGCCAAACAAACATGCCCTTGAATGCAATGAATGTTTAAAAATGGAAATACGGCTGGGATATCAGCCTTGAAATGGTGAAGGAATCTAGTTGCTGTTGCATCACACTGCAGGGGAATAAAAACGGATTAAAATTAAAAATTCAATTTAGGAAGAATAATAATTAACAGTGATTCCTATCCACAGGAAGCTGAACTTATTTATTTGTTTAACCCTGTCGAGCCAAATTAAGGTTTCCATCCTAATTTTCAGAAAAAGTCACTCAGAATTGCTTTACTTCTGATACAAAATCTATTTTATATACTGTATTTATATATTTAGACAGCAAGCATGGTAAAAGTTATAATGAAATTATAAGTCATTTCTAATAAAATGACTTCATGTGTTATAACGCATAAATACCAAGACATGGGCTTAGGACAAAATCATTTTAGTTTGAATATACTCTAAAAGATGTTTCAAGATGACTTGAAATCATCGTATATTATAACACTCAGCAAACAATTAAATGTAGAAGATAGCTTTGGGAATCTGGGGTGGAGCTACTATTGGAGTAGAGAACAGAACATTAAACCAAAGCTCCCACATCCTTCCTGAACAAATGAGAGGACCGCTACAGAGATAAGCGTTTATTAAAGTGATGCATGAGCTGATCCAGTTCTCCTATTGACTTCAGAGCAGCAAAACAGATGCAAATCTGCCTTTTCTTCACAATCAACAGGCTGATTGTACATCTATCCATTCTGCCTGAGTGAGCGACTGATGACATCAATGAGCTTAAAAACAAGTTTAGTTTTTAATTCTAAGGCTGCTCAAAATCAGAGCGATATTACCAAACCTAATCTTGAATGACTTGCGCCCAGAGCCAGTAACGGTAAATTGATGTTTCATCACTGAGTCACCAAGAAAAAAAAAAAAACCATTTTAAATGTTTTGCCTCAATATGCAGTTAAATGGGGGAAATGGTATTATTACAATCTGACCTGGGTCCAGCAGTCCTCTGAATCCTCTGATGATGGCCCTTGCACACACAGAACGACGAACGGGCTTTTTCTGGCGTCATTATTGGCACAGACCCGTGACAACACTAATGCTTTTACTGTGTTGGCGAGAAACACAGGACTTGACACACAACAGCCGCTGCTGGCCCCAAGAGCTGGGGATAGGCCTGCGACACTGGGATTGCTCTGTGTTTGTGCACACAAGACGCACACAGGCACGCAGCCCACGGGCAGCAGAATATCTGACTGTGTTGAAGCAGCGCAATATCGAAAATAAAAATATGTCTGCAGCTCAGTGGAGTACCCGTATATTTTTTTTTTTTTTTTTGAAGGAGGTGGGCATAGACCTGTGGATTCACAGACCTCCTTTCAGCTCAGTCAAACTGTATTTCTGTCAGGTAGACAGAAAACTACACTCCTCTTTACAGTACGTCAGCGAAACAAGGAAACAAACCTGCACAGGCGGAAACACAGCCGAGCACATCAACAAGCTGTTTTGAAATTTTTGGCATCTTTCCAAAGTGTTGATGTATGAACTGTAGGTAACAGGTAAGAGGGTCTTTTTCTGGACTTTTTTGGTGAGGATAATACCATTTTTGCGCTTGACTCAACAGCACATGGCTGAACGCATGCCACTGTAAACACAGCACAAGATTTTGGTTTTGACAACACTAAAGTTTATATAGGAGGAGAGGAGAGGAGAGGCTACAGCGTCACAGCAATCACAGCCAAGGGCTAATATCGTGACAAAATTAAAATCATTTAGATAAAAACCTCAATTGTGCCCTCATGGGCTCCAAACTTCTGGCATTCTTTGATCACCTGTAGAGGAATGGCAGAAATATGAAGCTGAAAAGTCCTGCTGTGAAGTAGATGGAAGGCACCAGCGGCATTTCCATATGCATCTCCACAGGTACTGTGCCCTGAAGCTAATATGCTAAAGAGATTACATCTGCCTGTTTCATTTTACATTCTGAAATGTGATCTCAATCCAAACACAGTGGTGTAAGATCCTGACATGAGGTAGCATGTATAAAATCCTTTTTACCTAAACTGCAGGCAAATTATTCAAAATTAAAATCACTTTTTTAAAGGTAATATATGCATTCACATTTCTAAAGACTAAAATCAAAAAAAACTAAAAAAAGAACTAAAATTACTGTTTTGTGTAACGTTTGCAATTCGGTTTACTATTTAAATCATGTTAATAATGGCGAAAAACTATTTTCCTTTTACGCCATTGAAAGGTTGAATACAAAATAATAATAATAATCTACCAGAGACTTTCACTGTTAAAGTCCTGAATACACGACCCCACATGGTGCTAATTCATGTTAGCTATGGTGGTGTCGACAGAAATAATGCCAGTTAAGTGAATTACTTTTTCATGAATTGTCTCTGATTAGTATTTGGCATGAAAGCCAATCAGAGCTGTACGCAACGGATGATGATTGACTTCCTGTGACGGCAGGGCCGCAATTCTATGGCAAACCAGAATAGGACTCGTAGGCTAATTTATTATTTGAAAAAAAGTCAATTTTACGTTACAGTCCCTGCGCCTAAGAAGACTCCATTTAACACATGCTGTTTATAAATAATAATAACAAATCTGATAATAGGTCTCACAATTGTCAGATCAGCTAAGATGATGAGAAGAATTAGCGCTTCGCTGCTAAAAAAGGTACCGTAAAAACCGGACTATAGAGCGCACCTGATTATAAGCCGCACCCACTACATTTTTAGAGGAAAACCGATTTTGTACATACACAAGCCGCACCTGTATATAAGCCGCATATGCCCACATTAAAACATGTAAACATATTTACAAAGAAAGACGGTACACAGAGAGAGTTTTCAAAGTTTTAAGAATATACCTTAGCTTTTCTTTCCAAACAGTGCCTGTGACGCGGCAGTAACACAGCAGGAATACGGTAGCACAGCACTAACAGGGCTGGTTAAAAAAAACGGTAAAAGTCACTGAAAGCCAGCTCGACTGCTTTTAACTTGAAAGCTGCGTCATATGCATTTCTTCTTGCATTTTCCATGATGAGGGTCTGTTCATGCTAATTTTATTCACGGACAAAGCGCGAGGTTACGTTAAACTTGCATCTTCCTCGACACATATATTCCACCGGTCTCACTCTTACCTTTTCTGCTCGAGCGCCCCTGGCGGCCGTTAGAAAAAATGCATACATTAGCCGCATCGGCTATGTATTAATCAAGTTTCTTTTCATGTTCTTGTAAGTTTTAATTAGAATAAAGAATAAAGCATAATGTGAAGCATATAAGATCCATTTGATGACTAAAACAACTCACCTAACCTATACTCCTATACCTATATTAATTAAAAGATGGTTGCCCATAGCAACAACACCTCTGTACAAACTGAAAGGAAGCCTTATGAATTTGTTTCCTACTTAGAGTCTAAACGTATCTAAAAAGATGAAAGGGGGCTTTTCTTCCTACAGAAAAGAGCACGTGTAGATGAAGGACCTGGCCCCTGCAGCCCAAACGTCACTTGCTCTTAGAACATGTTAGCTCTTCAAACCAAATTGTAAATGGAAGAATTTGAGGTGAAGATGAACATACTTTTTCTTCCTTTAGTCATTCACATTTTTAACTGAACTATTGCACAAACCTGTTTCGGTCATTTGCGTGGAAGTTCTCATTCACCTTTTCTAGCCAGAAAAAATTAAGTAAATTTCCCATGTCTATGTCTATAATAAAAGTACCTATATTCCTTTAATTTTATTATGTTTTATTCCTGCAAACACCTATTGTGGCTTATTTAATTATTTGTAATTATATAAAGTTGGTGTCAGGTTGCTAATTGAGGACGTACGCAGGCCTAAACAGCTTCAGAGGAAAAATGACTGGACTTGGGTGTATTTTGGTGTCTTCCAAAAATGTAAATCAGCATCTGGTCAGTGTGCTATTCTGTCCTTTGTTGCAAAAAGACTGTAAAAGCAAAAGCGTTTTGTCCTGGTTCTGTGACAGACCCTGATAATTACTGATTCAAATTCCAAGAACAACAGACGCGCATCTCCTTTGGTTGCAAAAATGAAAAAAAATGTTTTTTCTTTTTTTTTTTCTTGTTTCTTAGACCCGTCTGTGTCTTTTATTTCAGTCATTTTGCATATCTGCAATTAGCTCAGATTAAAATCCAGATTCTTTGCTTTGTTGTGCGTGTTAGACACATTGCCTAGTCAGGCCCCACTCATTGCCCATATGTTGCAGACAGTGAGATGAAATGTACCATTCATCTTGATGTTACTGTACAGGACATTTCTTAGCCACCATATGTCATGCTTGTTGGGATTTTTGCATTATTTGTGTTGTTTGGCTTCCCTCTGAGCCTTGGGATAGCGGCCACATGAAGCTTCAGTAGAGAAAAGTGAGAAAAAAAATCTCTTACGTTATCCATGAGCGCTGGTTGTCAGCATAAAGGCCAGGCTGTAAAACATTTTTATTTAGCTACTTTGGTACTGCAGCGGATGCGGTTTTTTTTTCCACGTCTGTTGTGAAATTGCTCTCCGCCCAGCTGCAGAACTAAACGCATAACAACATTCTTAATCTCAGGTCACTGCGAAAGAGCAATAGGATGGCTTCCGTTCACCGCAAATCTCCACCGATGGATAGATGGAGCACCATCCGTTCGTTTGTTTGTGATGACAGGGAACAAAGCTGACGTCCTTCGGAAGTCCCAGTTTCTCTGGTTCCTCCAGACCAGGCCGTGGGACCGTGACAAATGTTTACATTCTTTCAACAGAACTGCGTGATACGTGTTCAGAAGCAGATGTGCTCTGTGCATGTGTAAGAGCGCACGAGCAGATGGATGGATAAACAGAAAGCTTAATGTGTCCAGCCGCGGCTTTTTCGCCGGCGTAGCACCGTAATGAGCTCCTCGGTGCATCCGAACCGTTTGGAACGCAGTCAAGTTTGACTGTTGCATTATTCTGCAGATGGCTGCCTCGGTTTGCCCGTGCACGTTGGTTTGTTATGTTTTGTTTGAAAATGCGCTTAGTTTTTAACGGGCACACCAGCCAAATGGGAACAAATAAGCCAACAAAGTTTTTTATTTATTTATTTATGGTTTTAAATCAAACCCACAACAGTTCAGCAGCAACGGTGGCGTTTTCTGAAGCAGCGTGGTGACAACTCAGACGGGCTTGTGAAGAATCAAAGTTGACCCTCTCTGCTATGCCTGTCTGGTTCCCGCCAGCTCAGGTCATCAGTATTGTTCTTCCTCCCTACTCTCCCTCGGTGATGCCGACATCATCAGCCGGCGAGGTTTAAAATGAAAGCATTTGGGTTTATGCCAACACATCCCAGAAGAACAGAATAAAAATACATTTTACCTGCGCGTGTTTAAGGCCAGGCCTCCAGAGACGAGCTGCACTGAGTTCTGCAAATTTGAAAAGTCATGGGCAGGAATATCAATTACCCGGCGTTGCTGCTGCCGGCGCTCTCAATTAAAGCAAAACTTTCTCCGACAGAGAGGGAACATGCGTAAAAAGGTCCTAAACCGTCCCACTGCAGCAGGATGCTGGAATCAAACGCAGCTTTAGACCAACGTGCCAACAGCTGCTCGGTGGGTCTCACCAAATGTGGTTCCGCACCAGAGCCTCCAGCTGCTGATTCTGACCGCCTTAAATGACCCTACACGGTTCCGAATCAAAGCACAGGCTGGTACACAGACAGGAAACTGGAGCACCGACACCGGCGCTAATGGCAGCATTTTGGGTTGTTTCGTGTTAGCTCAGAGGAGCAGCCAGTGTTGGATTGTGCTGCCATCGCGTATCCATCATGCGTAATGGTGCGAGAAGGTAGGCAGTCTGCAGCTGATAGGTCAGACGTGTCCACTCGTGTAAAGTCAGTCTGACCGTGCGTGTGAGGCTCTATTAGAACAAATATGGATGGAAAAGACTCTGCTGTTTTCTTTCATTTACCTTTCATCCACTGCTGAGGGGAATTATTCTTTTTCTGTGCTGCCCCCACATTTCCTCTGCAAGTCAGTACATCAGAGAAGCAATCTTTGGGGGAAGACAAAAAGGTGCAGACTCTAGCTGCTTATTTAATGTAGTACCTGGCTAAATACTGCGCTCCAGGAGCTACGAGGCTCTGAGATTGAGAACTAGGTTCTGCCAAAGTAAAATCCCATTTCCAAAAAAAAAGCCCCATTATTCTGTCTGTGGACTAATCATCCGTATATCATCTCACCTTATGTTTAGCCATGTTTAAAAACAAAAAAAGCTTCATTCTGTTGCTATTCTATTGCATATTTCTATTGCATTTCACACAGCATCCTAATTCTTACGGAACCGAGCTTGGCTAATCAGCTGAGGGAGCCGAGTGATTTCTCTCACTCTTGTAATTGTTTTTAACAAATTAGAATAAAATGAAGATTAATTCAAAGAGTCAACCTAGCCAACGGAAGCTTTTCCATTCCCAAGTGCCACCTTAATCCATCAATAGAGAACGTGTAAAAGAGAAGCCTTCATTCCCTCTGATGTATTGGTTTGTTTACATCTTAACAACAGGAAAAAGGAGGAGAAAAACACTCACTGGTGAAACGTCCATCATCAAATGGTCTGACCACTTTTGCTTTTTTGAAAAACGTGCATGAATCAGAGAAATGGGAATTCAATTACCGGTAAATCTTTGTGGGTTTTTTCCTGCTTATTTTTCATTTTATGTTTGCTATTTACTAATTGTTTTTCTTTTTCAAAAATGTGCCATGTGCCAATGTGACAAAAATGTCAATTAAAAAAAAGTGGCCAGCACATCGACAGGAGTCGTGTCCAATCAGCGTGTAAAGCATACAGCTGAGATCAAGCACAACAAAACCAAAAACTGTAGATACAAAAGAGTAGAAAAAGCTTTGCCTCTCGCATTCAACAGCCAAGCTTAGTGAAAGTGCAGCTTTCACCACGAGGATTACAATTCAGCCCCATTAGCCTCCTCTAATCCTGTCATTAGTCAGGATGTACAAGGACAAAATACATCCTGCACGTTGGGATGTGTCTCTTCTGCATGTAAATACAATATGTTAACAAACAGATGCTGTTTAGAGGTTAGAATAAGAATAAAGTTAAGTTCTGAAGAGTTTGGGCTCCAGACATGAAGTTACTCTTGTTTGTGAAGTATTCATGCAACATGGCGTAAGTTTTTGTTGAGATTTGAAATAAAAATATCATGTCAGCAAATGAGGTGTTAGCTCTGGCCTGAGTTTGATGCCCACCCGACATGAAGCTTTTTGAGTTTTCTCACGCAAGGCTGCAACACCAGAAATACCCATCGAATTGGAACAAAATGTTCCAAAGGTGCAGGCTGCATCACATAGGTTAATGCTTTCTGCTAAGAGGCTTTTTCATGATCTCAGATTAAAAAAAGAAAAACGAGCCTTCAATGCTGTTAAAAAGAGTCGCATGCGCCTCGCTGGCTGTCTTTGACTCAGTGAGCCAACGTGCTAAATGCAGGTTTTAAAACCTCCGAGGTGACAAGAAACAAGGTAATAATGGGGAGGAACATTTGAGTTGATCCTAATGGCAGCAGGACAAAACAGACCTTTGTGATTCCCCAGTTAGCCTCTTGGCTACTTTACAGGATTGGACTGTTGTTCCCAGCTAACCCGAAACTGTCAATTTTCCATTAACCCTTGGTCCTCTTTTTAACTGCAACTTTCGGGTGAGAAAGAAATGCACTTTTTAAAACCCAATCAAACACAGATATGGCATTAAAACTACAGCTTGTGCTCAAAAAGTTTATAAAAGTGTAACAAGTCATGGATAAGTGAGGCTGTCAGTGTACACTGATTCCTGATTTTTTTTTAACTTACAGTGCCTTTGCGTTTCCTCTCAGAGAGATGTGCAACCTTTTCTTGGGTGCAGGTTGTGGCAGGAGCATTCAGAAGGGCTTGTTTATAGCGTGAATACGACTTCTGCTGTTATTGATTCCATTCTAGAGATGAGCCCTCTGGGTTTTTCTGATGTTTATGCAGGAGAATGGTGATGCCTGCTAAGTGGAAAGCAGACAATAAATCAATAGCTAAGGTGAGAGAAGAGTGTGCCAGACATATGCAAGTTCAGGAATACTTTTTTAATGCACTTCATGGTGGGAGGCTCAGCTGCACTTGCTTTATTTGTCCCACTACACGCTCTTCTCTTCCTTCCGCTTCTGATCCGGTAGCTGAAGATTGTACCGTTGCACCATCTCAGCTGCACCTGCCAGATGCTAGCAAGCTAGTAGTTCATTTTCTGTTCCTGTAAGGGCAGCAAAAGGGCAAAACTCTTTTCACTCTGTTTTTCTATTTAAAATACTCTTTTTTTTCAAAGTATTGCTGTGGTCTAATGAGCAACATAGATTTTGTTTTCAATGTCACTGGAGACAGACTTTGATATCATGAGCATAAACAACCAGGAATGAAATAAAACTGTTTTTTTTCCTTTGACAGCCTTGCACACAATTGCAATAAATCCGGATCAGCAATGACTCCAGGGCCTGTGTTTTATAGAAATTGTGTGCACGCAGGTCAGTAGCTCACAACTCATTGATAAAGGGTTACTTTATTTGAAACCAGCCATGATTTGACACTTCACCTGGCCGCTGATTTAAATACACAAGTGTGTTAGTGTGAATTTCAAGACTACTAGCTGCTTATAAAAGGTGTTTTAATTTAGAAATTCAGCAATAGTACTTATCTATTCCTAAACTATTGCTGAGGGTCATTTCTCTTTAACTTGTCTGATGTCGACTGGCACTTATTGACATCACTAAATTGGCTGTTTCATCTCAAACTGAAAAACTATGGGAGTAATTGTACCAAAAAACTGCTTTAACAATGGCAGAAAATCAGTTTATTGATGAAATATTTATGTACTATGATAGAAGGTTTTTGCTAAAATGAAGTGCCGAGGTGGACGATTACGCTGGAAAATGCAATCCGTTGTGAAAATTAGATCTGTTAGCGCAGACAGGAGGAGCGCTTGCATGCTTTGGTTGCTATGGTGAGGAAGGAGGCTAGTGTGTGGAGAGACGACCACTGTGAAGTCAAAGAGTGAATTATCATTCAGCAGGTGGCACTGATGCTGACGCACACACACACACACACACACACACACACACACACACACACTCACACTCACACACACACATCAGGCTAATCAATGCCGTTGGTCTCCCGGCACACACAGGGAGGTAAATGACATCTTGTTAGCTCCCTCCGGTGTAACAGGTGAAATACCTCACGGTGTTAGCTAAAGTGAGTGATGTCAACCAAAAAACAAACAGGCTCCCTGGTTAATAACTGAAGGCTCATTCATGTTCTGTTAGCTGTGAGCACGCATGTGTGCGCGTTTGCAGAAATGGGACACAGACTCGAAATAAGCCCCTTTATTCAATACTGATTTACAGTTGATATAAAAATTACTTACATTTAATACATTTCTTCAAAATACAAGCAGCCAAACAACATACAAATCAAATACAAAATTATAAAATTTCATATATTCATCTCCCTTTTCCAAGGAAACAGATGTCTTTTATAATAACTCTTATCCTCTCTTGTGTCTTGTGGTAAATCTTTTTATCCAAGTCTCTAGCATTTATCCATCTGTTGGCCTAGAAAAATATGATACTCTGCATCTGTCTTTTCTGTGTACAGTACAGGATCTGGGGTTCTGATCAAAACATTCAAGGTGGGCTTCAGTCCCTTTGAGCAAAAGTTCACGTGATATATAACAGGGTGGACGGACGTTATCAGACATGAGGGAGACGTAAACCCAGCGGGAGGGTCAGGGTATTATTATGGCCTTTACTGGAAATCCAGTCAAAAAGCTGTCAGAGTATGCAGAAAAAAAGAAGAAAACAACCATTGAGCTCTTCTATGTAGTACTTACATCTGTTTAAAAACAAAACAAAAAAATCTTTCATCTCATTATGGCCACAAGTGTAATCCACGAAGGACAAAAACCAGGTGGGGGAGTTACACTTTTTAACACTGTGTTTAAGTCTTAACCTGTGCACACACGCAACTTACGCTGTTAATGGGGTTTTTGCAAAATGGCAGCTGTACTCTAGTGTCATACCTTATAGGATGGAGCGCCGCAGAGTTCGTGTCTGACGGACATTCAAAAGGAAAAAGTAAAGGGAAAGAAATCTTCAGCACAAGAACCAGAAGGTTAGGCTGATGCTAAACCTGTTAAATAGAAAAGGTCGCGTTTCCGTCCTGACGTGGTATGTGATACACCGTCGTAGAAAAGAGAAGTAGAAACAGTCTAGTTAGGCTATGCGGCGGTTTCGTGAATTGTCCCCTCTAGTTTCTTTGGGAGTAGCTCTCTCCGCTCGTCAATACTGATGACCGGCTTCCGGCAGTTTTGTCCATCAATGTATATCTTTGCATACACGGGGTTGGAGTAGTTGACAGGCTGTGGAGAGGGAGGGAAAAATGGATTATTGCATTCAGGGATGGCAGAGTCAGAGCTCTGCCTTGGATGATGGAATTATCGATACGGAGGTAAAAAAAAAAAAAAAAAAAAGCATAAAAAGTGTAGCTAGACCGCAAACTTGGGCTGGTGATTTAAGCTGCAATTAAAATTGATTTTAAATTCAATTTAAATTGACCATGACACCTGAACATACAGTTTGGGTAATACAACCCAGGAACATTGCAGACCTACAGTTGAAATAACAAGTTTTGTTTGCTATTGTTATTCAAGTTATTCAAATACAGCGTGTCTCAAACTAAGGTACGTTGCGCTACATCGTGGCATAGCATAACAAAGAACTGCTGTCACAGCACCTTCGTGCCATTTTTCAGACAATTTAACGGCCTGATCTTTAGGAAAAAGCAAGTGATTTGCTGCTCAGCCACCGCGTGTCGAAAGAGTGAGAGGAGGCGACTGGGGAGCGCGACTCGTAGATTTGTTGTAGCACTGAAAGGGAAAGACGTTTCGCACTGATTGCTATTTTGTTCCCGCTGAGTTTGACTAAAATGGATTTTAAAATGAGGCGCAGCTGGGGCGGTTGTATCCTTGAGTGAAGGTGAGGTCATTTTTAACAGATCAAATCTTTTCTAGCGTTACATTTTCATTTAGAGTTTATTTTGCGCTGTACTTCATTACAACACAAGCAAGAGAACTAGGGTTGGAAAGCTTATTTTTTTGCAGCAGTTTTGCTAGAGGCGTAATTATTTAATCAAAGAGGTAAAAAAAAAATCAAGCAAAGAGCGAGCTATTGTTATTAATGTGTAATACCACAATTTTCGGGTGCAGCATGCAGAAAAAAAGTGTACGCGCTGTCAGAATGTTAGTGGACATGCAAACATACAAACATGCAGAGATGATTTATTTCTAAAAACAACCTGTCCAGGGATCACCTCCTTGGGTGAAGAATTAATGCCCAACGTGCGAGGGTCACTGGACTGCACACACCAGCCCTGCACAAGACACACTTATGTCACCTTAACAATATCGTCCCACTCATTTAATTACAGATTTAGTTCTCTAAATGATTAGTAAAGTTTGTTCCGAGCTCGAACCACAGAGTCCCATCTGGAAGCAGAAGCAGAAAGACCTAAAAGCAGCAGATGCTAGAGGAAGCCAAAGTTTGGGTTAAGATGAAACTAAACTTTCTGCAGCAGCCCAGAGTCCTCATGGTTCAGGGCACCTTTTCAATCCTGCACATGCTGCAGTTTACTGAGCAAACACGAACATGTAGTGCTAATCGATCTGCACAAGAGCCTGCAGATACGTTATCACCGTTCCGGCACCCCAGCGGAGTGTTGGCAGCAATTAAAACCGGTTCTTCTGCTCCCCAAGACCAAGGAGCTGGGTATCAGAACAGCTTCATTATGACACATATATTGATCAGAACTGAGAAGCTGGGCTTCATCGGCTAGACGGAAACCTGGAACAAGCCGTTTGTGGTGACACCAGCACCATTACAGACCTTGTGAGGATCCAGTGTGAAGTTGGGTCGCAGCAGGCTGCCTGCGTCAGCATGGTTGTCGTGCTCCACCTCATACATGTTGTATGATGGGTTCCCAATCTCCACGTTGATGCCTCCGTTGGTCATGGGCTGCCTCTGGACACGCTTTCCCCTAAGGAGCCAAGGCGCCTGATTTAATATGGCTTCTATCATTTACACACAGTTTTCAGGTTTTATCCTCTGAAAGGCAGATCTGTCATCAGCTGCTGCTGCAGGCAGCAGCCTCTCTATTTGGCGCCTCGTCGTTTATTTGCTTACCTCTGCCTCCGTCTGCAGACGTAAACACCCGTTACCACCACCACAATCAAGATTACCAGCAGGACCAGAGGCACGATGATAGCAATGCTCCCTGAGAGACAGACAGAAGAGAAAGATGGAGCAGGGAGATGAGGAACGACTGAGAGGAGCTGAGATGACTTCAGATAGCGACATGCTGTTATAAGAAGGAAAAAAAAACAACACAAAACATCAAGCCTAAGCGCAGCTTTAAAAGGGGAATCTACAAAACCTTTGTATTTGTCTCCCTTGGGCTTTGGTGCTTGCACATGAAGTATTACCCACAATTCAGCTGTCCACACACATGAGCTGGAGAAGTGATCGAGTTCTATTATCCTAGAGGCCAGGTATTCAGCCTTCCCTGCATAGAAACCTGACACTAAGAAACCACTGGGTTTCTTTGCTGCCTGCTGCTAATCTTTCTCTGTTTTAGGTTTGTTTGTTTTGTTTTTTTTTAACTGACGAAATCTCTGTCTGAAACTGGAACACAACAAACTAAAATCGTTTCTGTACTATAGATCACTCTTTTTCAGCTGCAAACCAAAGACATCAATGGTTTCGATCTATGACATGAATAACAATACAACAACATAGCAAAAGATTAACTTCAAGAGAAATGAAAACTCTTCCTCTTTTTAATAATGATGTTGATACTGTATATATATAAATATATGAGAGGAAGCATCATAAACGTTAATGCTACTATAAGACAGAACTGATGAATAAGCCAGTTTAATGTCTTCACAGTGCAGAATTGATATGAGAGATACTGACATGTAATATATAAACCATCTATTCATCTATATTAGAGCTTCCTGGAGCTCCCGGGACTCACCTCCACTTGTGCTGTCCGACCTGCTGCTTCTCGGGGCCGGTCGCTCACACTGCGTCCCAGCCCAGTTGGCTGAACATCTACGAGGAGTCAAACGAGGATAAAAACACCATTACAGCAAAGAAAAACCAACAAATTGGCTGTGCTGTGAGGTGGCTGTAACTCATTGGTGCTGTGAGGCGTAAACACCACAGTGTAAAAAGCATGTCCGAAAACTGTCAATCCACAGGTGGGAAACTTATTGTAAAGGAAAAAAAATAATTAAAAAAAGACGCGATCAGGCTGGAATGACTAGTCACCGTCTCATTAGTGTTCCAACAGGATTCAGTGGGCGTGATACGCATGACCCTTGTTGGAGGTGATATCTAATTTCAACACGACTGACGCAGATGGGTCTGTAAAGCATGACTGGTTTGGCGGGTGCGGCTGGATGATGACAGAATGAAATTACTGGAAATTACATGCACACCAACAATCAAAAACGTCGGCCGATCAGAAATAAGAATTCAGAGCCATACACACTGGAAATGATTCATGTCCTCCCAGAACCAAATGTCACGGCAGCATGAATTTTAATGGCGGAATGGGGGCAAAGGGGAGGCTGATCTCCATCGGGAGGTGTAAACCATAAAAAATACTAATTCAAGAAGGAAACAAAATAGTAACTCAGAAGGAAGCAAGGAGCTCGCTCTTCTTCTGAGTGTCAGGAACCCAGCTGGTGTCAGTCAAAAAAGAAAAAAAAAAAAAGTCTTTGCAAGTCTAAAGGTGTCTTCCTCATTCCGCAGCACTGCCAGGAAGATCATCTAGCTGAGACAGCTGCAGTCAGCCGGCTCCAGAGAGTCCATCTATTGCAAACTTCTCCCTTGAGCAGCAAACTATGGCAATAGACTACGCACCAGTGAAGACAGGGAGACAAAAAGGGCTTTAAAGGACAAATCAGGACAAAAAAAGTTCATAAGTGTAAGACGGTGCCAATTACCCCAAGACAGAGAGACTTTGAAAAGGAATATAAACCTAATAATTCCAAGGGCCTCAGGGAGTATTCTCTTTTGATATCGCTGTTGTTTTGGTGTGGTTCTTATTTTTGGTGCTGATGTAAAGCGATTCCTCCATGTTGGGTGATTAATGCATGAGATGGGTGAATGGGTGGCAGAGAGGGGCGCTAACGGTGCAGCCGTGCTGCAACTAATGATGCAACAAGTGCCTCATTAGCTGATGCTAATTCATAAAACTGAAAGAAACTGTACAAATGAACTGAAGTGGAGAATCTTAAATGTTTCTAAGTTGTAATTCTTGCTTTTTTTAATTTGGATTCATATCTTTGCCGACTGGCCAACTGGTGACCTGCTCCTGGCACTGCTGCATTTGTTACTGTGGGTAAAGACAACAGAAAGTGTGGAATTGTGCAATCTCAAACTGCTTTTATGCTAATTCGTTTTTACTATAATTTCTGCGCTGTAGTTAAGAGTAACACATAAAACTATGCTTTTACATTAATATGCAAGAGTCATGTGACTCCAATTATAAAAAAGGACTTAAGTGAATATCATGACCAGTCATGTGACTTACCTGAGGAAGAATCGATTTTTGAAATGAATTCCCTTTTCCAAATTATAAAACTCAAATTCTCCTAAAAAGTACTGCAATGTCCATTAGAGATAAATTAGAGAAATGTTGCGAGGCTGATATTGAAATGATCCTCAAATTCTTTGCACTTATTACAAGATAAGTTGCTACAAGGCGGCACTGTGACAAACGGCTCATACTGAAACGTCGGACCGAGACTGAAATGGAGCCAGACGGAGAGAGGGTGAGGCGGTGGGAGTGAGTGGGCTCTGCGGACATCTCCAGAGGCGAGGAAGACCTACTTGCAGCGTGGTTTATTAAGAGCGGTTAATGTGCACATTCCCTCATTCTGACAGAAGTAGTCGCAGGGGTTGGCCAGCTCGTCACAACGTTGGTTCTTGAACCCTGATGTGCAGCTGTAAAACATCGCGTTTAGGGCGGAAGAAAAAGGGCCTGTCAGTGTTCTGCTGCAAACAGTCTCATGCAAAAGATACAGTGTGTGTGAGGGAAAAAAAAGACAAGCTTTCTAACAAAGAAGGCATGTATGGAGAAGGGAGCAGACACTTGGCTTTGAATAGGAGAAAAGAAACAGATTGGAGGAGGAGGACTAGGGCAAGGAGGACAGCACAGCCCCGATGGGTGTCAGAGTGACAGAACAGATGATTTAATTATGTGGACGCTTTGCACTAATTTCATTTTATCACTCTTGTTTTGAAAAACAAAGGTATAACAGAAAGAACGACAGGAGTTTATATTCAATAAAGTGCCAGAAATAAATGAACAAAGAGGGTGAGTTAAGCAGTAGAGTTACAGGGGTTCAGAATGCTTCTTCTCTGTCTGACCTACTACAGATGAGCGTTTATGAAACAGGCAAAAAGCCTGAACTCTTGTTTTATTCATTAACTAAACATGAATATCTTAATGTAAGTTGCAGTGTTTTCTGAATAAAAAAAGGTACATCTAATAATCATTCTTTTTCCAAGCAAATCTGTGTGTGTGTGTGTGTGTGTGTGAGAGAGAGTGTGTGTGTCTAATTCCACTGAACTATCAGACGTGGCCATTGTTTCTCCAGCTGTCGCTTTGTTGAATGTGAACATTTCTGTCTCCTGCCAACGTCAGATTGACATCCCGCCATCAGAAACCTTCAACAGATCACGTCTTTCTCATACAGAGCCCAAGGAGAAGATCCTGGCAACTCGTGGTGATGAAGATTTATTCTCTAGGCGAACGTGCACGTTATTTCCTTCTCTTCTTAGCAATTTGTGTCGGTTTTAAATCCGTCCGTTTGAATCACTCCCACGAGAGAACTGAACACACACGAAGTGGGACCAAATTAGCATATTCATGGAGTCAAAGGTGTAGAACTAAATCCTAGCAATTTGAAGACCATACAGGGATTTTTTTTTTACCCCCTTGAAATTAAAAATCGTAATATATACGTTTCATGAGCAGAAATGAGATTTTATGGCTTTTATCACCGTCTTCGTGGGGGGGGGTTGGATATCTCAACGATGCTGTTGCACCTTCTCGGAGCTAATAGAACAATCAACAACTAGGCCCAGCGCGTATGTCTGTGCAAGCGTCGGACTGCATTCAAGCACAAAGCAGACTCAATACCGTTCATTATAATTAGAAAACCATCATCATGTGTGATTATAACACAAAGGGCTAAGCTGACAGAGAGAACGACAGAGTCATTTCTCCTCCACATTTTTGCAACAATACTAGCAAGTAGAATTTAGGAAAATGAGCACAACATTTAATAAATGCTTCTTTTTTGTCTATCTGCTTTATCTCTTCTTGTGTCTAGCACCATGATAGCTGGTGTATGGATTGAAAGAGAGAGCGAGAGAGGCAGAGAGAGAGTTGTGTCACACATTCCAGTTCAAACAAACTCTATGATTCCTCCACAAAGCCACAGTTAGGTTAGGCTTTGCAAAACCTCCGCTCTTTCCAGCAAATAATAATTCATATTTGTTATCATGATCTGTTAACCTCATCATATAAGATGGGATCATTTGCATGGAAATTGATTTTATCCTCTGAAACCTTTGGGTGATGACCATAATTTTCAGCTGAACTGCAGTGGACAAAGGACAGTCCGCAGAAAAAGAGAGGGATCCCTTTTGAAATGGAATTCCAATTCCCCATCGGAGATAGGACAGTGTTGCAAGTGATTGTAGCTCGCGTGAGAGAATCAGCTCGTGTGTAGTCTTTTAAAAACCCTTTCCATACAACAGCCAGTCAAGCTTTTTTTCGTGTGTGTGTCCATAGCTTTCTCCCGCTGAACTGCACGACAGGCTCAACCATGCCTCGGCTTTTTTTAGAGACTCGACTTCTAAATCCCACTTGAAGAATGTCAGAGGCCTGACACCAGCTTTCAACAGCAACAGCAAAATGGCAAAAAAAAAAAAAAAAAACCAACCCAAAAAACAGGAGGTATTTATCACGTTTACCTGCCTTTAAATATCAAACCAGTGACATGCCACTTTTGAAAAGATGTTGTTCTGGCTTAAGGGCCCTTTGTGAGCCACAGTTTCGGCTTGATATTATCAAATGTTTAATGCTGTCCTTTTAGGCACCGTTTAGCAAACCGAGGCAGTGAAATGTGAAACAGTCCTTCAGATAACATCTATTTGGTGTTTTTTCTTCATTCCCTCATCCACGAAGCAGTGACTTACTGACAGAAAGGTAGGTTGGTGTCGGGGTCCAGGTGACAGGTTCCTCCATTGTAGCAATATCCATCACACAGCTGACAGCTTGGTGCAATTCTGCCATTTGTGCAGCTGAAGGGTGAAGAAATAATGGGCACTAGTCAGAAGCAGGAAACTATACTTTACCAAAATTACTTTTGGTTGTTTGTAACATATGCAAAGTTCAGTTCAATCTCCCGGCCTCAGCAGAGGTGACACCGGCCCAGGCTGACAGATAAGTTTGCATGTAATCAGCCCACCGACAAAGCCGGGAGAGTACGCCCTCCAACAACAGCCAAAGCGATAAAGAGCAGCACAGTAAACGGATATTTACTTGCAAACCACATCTCCTGTGTCCTCGTTAATGAGGCAGGGCGCTCCATGGCATCGGAGACATTTGTCCACTTCGCATTTGTTTCCCTCAAACCTGGCGGGACACACACACTCCACGTATCCACTGCTGGACAGCGTGCAGGCCTTGGATGTCACGCAGTAGTGATGACAGATGTCTGTTTGGGGAGATTAGCAGAGGAAATGAGAAACCAGAACTATTTCACCGTTTCGAGGTCTGTCTGAAACTGTACTGGGTTTTAATAGAAGTTAATTACCCACATTAAATGACAACTTAGCCGCAGATGAAAATTATACTCCCCTTGGGCAAGGAGCAAAAAGAAAGTATTAATGATGTGCAGTTGAAATTGTTTTTGTATGAACAATTGTGACAAAACAATGCAAAGAAAATATGTTATCACTCCAGCACAGAAACACCCACAGGTTGTTTAATTGTGTTAGTTGGATTGTGTTTATCTGCAAATACAGGCAAATGTGCTGTTTGTGGAAAGGAAATACCTAGGGCCATCATTTTATTTCCCTGCGTGTGAACTTTGAAACGCTTATTTTTGCAGCGTTCCTGCAAATCAAACCAGTTTCTTGTTGTTGCTGGAAATGAAAAGCTAACATCATCACAAAGTGATAGAAGCTCTTGTGTTTGCAGCTAACTAATGGTTGCGTGACTCACGGTAAATGCAGCGCTCCCCGGTATACTCGGCCAGACAGCGGCACACAGGCTGGTTCCCCTCCGTGACTTCACACGTTCCCCCATTTAAGCAGTAGTTTTCACAGATCCGCCGCTCACAGAAAGGTCCAGAGAAGCCGAGCGGGCAGCGGCAGGTTGGTTTACCTGAGAAGATGAGGAGTCGGAGAGTGAGGAGGGAGTCACCATCGGCCTTCCTGGTCTGTTGACTCACGCTTGTCTTTCCTCGGCTTCAGGTCTAATTGGTTTAATTCACCTGAACAGCTTTGGAAGTGTGTTCATTGTGGGGTGTCAGTTCAGATGACAATAACATAACCAGAATACTATGATAATAACAGTAACTTTATGAAGGCTGCAGACACATTCCGCTGCTAAAACCATTACCCTGCTGCTTTGATCCATCTTTTATTCATCATCATCTCTTATCATGTAGTAATCAGAATTATGTGCATTGTTTGATTTATGTACATGGATCTCCTGTCATGTCCTGTCATGTCCTGTGCCGTCTTCTGTGTTTTATGTTACGGAAATAATTCTTTTTTTTTTCTTGATTGTTCATTTTTTATTTTATTCACTTCTTAACAGATCTTTGAAACAGAGCTCACTTGCTGCCTTCTAATGGACAGGAAAAACATCAGACTCATTTCCAAAATGCCAGAGTTGTCTCTGGCCATGTGGGACTGCTAGCATGGAAGACAATAACGTTGCCATGGAGACGGGTCTCACCATGTAGGTCACATAAGAGTGCTTGGTAATTTTACACTTGACAACTCTGTGGTTGGGATAATCTAGGTCTGAAATGTGCAAGAGACAATCATCTTGGCTCTACTCTTCTAAATCAATAGCTCGCGGACAGGAAAAAACCCACACACAGTGATTATTTCAATACTCATCTAAGAAGAGACATTTAAATCTGGAATCAGTCTGAATCATTCAGACCTTGAGCTAGTAGTACTAGTCATTCACCTTCATCTAGTAGTCATTGTTAGTATCTAAAATCTTAGTTTCTCTAAAAATAATAAAAAAACAATATAAAGTATTGATTTTAGTTATTTGTTACAATTTGTCAGTTTTTAACTACAGACTAAAAAGCAGAAACTATGCCCATTTTTAAACCTCTTTTCTGGTCACATGAGTTCCTCCTATGGCAGCAGTTGCTTAGAAACCAGAAACTTGTGCTGGCTTTCTGGCATTACTGTATGACTTTAGACAACATAATTACAGCAACTGAAACAGCCCTCATTTTTGTTACGCAGCATTCTTTTCAAAAGCCAAGAGTGACAGATTCATACAGCCCAGGTTTTTTTTTTCTTTTTCTGAGTATATGGGAAAACATAGTTTGTTTTTGATTGCTTTTCTCTGCTGCAGTTTTCAAAGAATCATTCTCTTAACCACTGTACTTTGATAAACCCCAGTATGGTGAAGTATCCGTTATGAGCATGCACCCCGGCTGCACGAACCAATGAATTCTGACTAAAGTGTTGCATTGCTATGGGTTTATTTGCTTTGTTTTTGTAGCAGAGAACTAAAAGCAGCACATACAGGAAAGGGTAGTTTGTAGCTGTATCTGAAGTGGACTCACCCAGGGGTGACCCTGTGCATGTGCCTCCATTGAGGCAGTAGTCTGTACAGTGGTTGACCTCACAGCGCTCCCCCGAAAAGTCAGGCCAGCAGTAGCACCTCCAGTCTCCCTTCTCATTGGCTAAACAGCGGCCTCCATTCTCGCAGGGAGGACGGCACAGTTCACCTTCACAACCACAAAATCATCTTCACATACCGAGTCTCTTTACTCTAGTCGGTGGTTTACGTTCAGACCTCATCCAGCCTCCATTCAAAATTAAATGATCATCAAAGGCAAAAAAATGAGAGAAGGGAGGGTGAGCTCATAGACCTACCTGAGACCACGGCATCGGCACAGGTGCCGTTAAGCAGCACTTTGCCCTCTGGACAGGTGCATCTAGCACCAGTGGGGTTGAGGAGACACATGAAATCACAAGACATCCTCAGACACGGATTTGATGCTGCGGAGAGAGAAAAAAATTGCATTAATATTGATGTTCAGATGATGTCTCATTGTCTTATCTTCAGGCTGTACATGTTTCTTCCCTTTGTGCCTGGTCTTGAGGCTACAGTCGATCTCATTTTTAAAAGAAGACAGAATTCTAATGTCATATTTAGGTATAGTCTAACCCTAAACTAGCTAAAGTAAGATGCAGCGCTCAGCCTGAGCTGCTGTCTGAGTGTTTGTGCAAAAGTTGCCAGAATAGAAACACAGACAGGTGAATAGATAGATAGATAGATAGATAGATAGATAGATAGATAGATAGATAGATAGATAGATAGATAGATAGATAGATAGATAGATAGATAGATAGATCAATTGATGGATGCAGACATAACTCACCATCCTGCTGTTTGTAGCGATGGTAGATCAAAACATTAGTGGGCTTCACCATTCCCAAATTGAGGAATTCCACTGGCTGTTTGCCATACTTATGAATTTTAAAGATCTCGTGCTTGAGTCCGGTTCCATAGATGTAATCTTCGAAAATATCGATTCTATATGGTTGGGAAACTCCTGAAAGTCCAGCAGACATTGAAACAGGAATGAAATCACATCGTAAAATCCTGAAGTTTGACACCCTGCTGTGAGGAGATTAGACACGCCACTTCCAGTAGCTTAAGCTGCAGAGACATCTGCAGTGTTATTATTGCAAGGCTCATTAAAATATGAGGGGGTTTGAGGGGAAACTGGGAGGAGCAGAAAGAGTGTGTGTTTACACTTTATTTTGTTTTTGACTTTACCGTGTCTCTCACTGATCGTCACCAGAGGGTCTGAGCCATCTGTCCTCATGCTTCCAATATGTGAAAGTTCGGGATCCGCCCAGTACAGCCGATGATTGAAATAATCAATAGCGA
>CAAE01007799.1:0-10290 GCA_000180735.1 Tetraodon nigroviridis | reverse complement strand
TCTTCAAAATTAGAAGAAAAAAAATCCACTGCTTTGAATAAACTGTTAAGTTTCATGCATTCTCACCTGCGGCAGTGAAACCGACATCTGAAGTAACAAACTACAAAACGGACTGAATAACATTAATGGTGAAACAAAGAAACTATAAGTTAGTACGCCTGAAAAGCACTCAAACATTACATCTTTGAATCAAACTCTACGGACATGTTAGACGCAATGTTCAGATGTGCGATATTTGCGTGGGCGGTGAACAAATTTTGCCACTTCATTTTTGAAAGAAGAAGAAGGAAAAAAAAGCCTGACGCTGAAGAGCGTAAATGTACAATTTGCAGAGGGGTCTTGATCTGAAATAGTAGAGTATGTAGACCGCACGCCTTGGTCAATTTGACCAGTGCTTTACGTTACATTATACATTTACCTCCTTGCACTCACGATTACACACATCGTTTATACACAGTCACACGTTGCAAACACAGCTTTTTTCCACTCTCATTTCACCACAGACAGATTAAATAACTTAAAACTAAATAAAATGAGTCCAAGATTTAACCCCAGTGAAATGAAAGAACATGATTACAGTACACTCTTGAGTCAAATTGAACTCTGAAAAAAAAAAAAAAAATCAAACAAAAAAACAACTCACTTCTTGGAAATTGCAATGAAATCTTGGAAAAGCAGACATTGTAATAATCTTTTAATCGGTATACCACACCTATCTTTTTTTTTTTTTTTTTAATCCCAGCAAAGCATGCAAACATGTAACAGACAGCGAACCATCTTTTCCGAGCAGCAATGTTCAGACTCTTCTCAGTTCTCTTTTTAGCTTGACATCCAGGCTAAATGTCAGCTTCCATTTTCAAGCCCTCCTCTTAACAACACCTTGGCTTCTAGCCACCATCTGGCGAAAAGCAAGATGTATATATATATATATATATATATATGTGTATGTGTGTGTGTGTGTGGGTGTGTGTGTGTGTGTGTGTGTGTGTGTGTGCGTGTGTGTTTGCGTGTGTGTGTGAGTAAGTATGTATATATGAAAATACACGATTACAGAGCTGGAGATGTAATGGAATGTAATATTGATGTAAAAATGTAATAAAAAGATAATATTTAATCACTGAAGTAATGTTACAATGTGAATTTGCACTTGACTGCTCATGCAGATCTGGTTGCAGTAACAAGACAGTTTTTGCAGTGGAAATTACAGATATGAGTGTATGTAGTGTGTCTGTGGTGTAGTACAGCTGGAATAAATTATTATATTACCAATAAGATTTGTTTGTTACGCCTGTAAGTAAATCATTAAGCTTCGCCCATTAGTTATTATGAACTGTTTAATGTGGATGCACGCTTTCTAAAGTTCCTTATACACTGAGTTTGCAATTATTGCAGTTATTTCAGTTCCCCTGAATTATCATCACAAAGACACATTTTGGCCCCTTTTCTCTTCTCCATCATTAGTAGTCCTCCCAACAGCAGCAGGGGACACAGCCCAGACTCCAAAATTGCTTCCAAAATAGACACATAAGTAGAAAAGCATCTAAACTACAGCTTTATATGATGTGCAGAAGAGATGGTTTATGCTATCTGCATGTAATAAATGTGATCTTGTATCAGTACACGACTTCGGGCTATGCACATGCAGACGACTTTGAAAAAGTAAAAGGTGCTATTCTTGTTAAACTGGAAATACAGCAGATTAGATTCATGTTTGCACTGGAAAGAAAAAACCTTTGACATAAGATACACAGTAGGACTTTAGCAGTACATTTTTTGGTCAGGGCAGGAATTCGTTTGTGTGACTGGATTGGAAATTGTTCCTAAACTTTGTTTTGACACAATAGAAACAGTGACTGGTGAAACAACAGGTGGCATTTATAATGAACATAAATGTATAATTACAATATAGACCTTTTAGTACTGTTCGAGCGTGAGTCAACACACACGCGCGCACCAGCTATTCCTTTATTTGTTTTTTTATTGTAAAAAAAAAAAAGCTAATCTGTCAAACAGCATAATTCTCAAACTGTCTTGTTTAATTTACCATGAAGAAACATGCAAAAATTCAATTTTTTTTTTCTTAATCTTACACAGATTGGAGCTTTTGCATGTTTTTCATGGTTAATTGAACAAGTCAGTTCAAAAATTATGCTTTTGACATATTAGCACTTTTAACAAATAAAATACCAATAACGGAACAAATGTGTGTGAGTGTGTGTGTGTAGATGCTCCTATTTGTGCTTTGAATGACAGCGATATTTCTCGTCACTGTAAATGTTACAGATTAAATACTGATAGAAGATATTGTAAGAGGATTTTTCGGAATTATCACCGTTAATAGCACCAAGCTCAGGTAAACCGTTATGAGTAATTGTAAATAATTACCTCCTCAAAAGTGGTTATGTAATAGCCAACTTTTTTTTTATTTTTGTTTTTTTTTTTAAGCAAAATACCCCAGCTAATGACATGTACCCTTTATGAATATTAGGATCATATTATAAGACCCTGTGACAGACTGGCGACCTGTCCAGGGTGGATCCCTGCCTTCGCCCTAAGATTGCTGGAGATAGGCACCAGCAGACCCCCGCGACACCACTGGGTATTAAGCGCGTAGGATAATGGATGGATATTATAAGACCACAATAAGCCAAATGTTATTTTCTGTTGATAAATTCTCACCTGTAGCTGGACGTCTCCTCGAATATTCTCTCCCGTCCGTGCCTAAACAGCAGCACAGCCCGGTTGGCCTTATCCAGCAGGTTCCTGATGTGGATCCGCAGGTACCTGGCTTCGTCTCCTCCGGGCCCCAGGCTGCCTGCGGCCATGCAACCTCTGTACGGCTCCCACACCTGGATCAGCAACACTGATGTCTCTGACATCAGCTCTGGCAGGTAAGGCGGGCTGTTCCTCAAGCCCAGCTGTGGGTCCGTGCACAGGTTATGGAGCTTCTTCAGTTGCCTGAGGGCTTTGTCGACCAGGCTGAGGTCAGAACTACTCAGGGGCAGGGAGGTCTCTAAACCAGCTGCTGCCATCATGGTAAGCGGAGCCGAGAACGGTCTTAAATCTCAGTTTCTAGGAGGAACAAAGATTATATCCAAGATCATTTTTAATATTTGTAAGCAGAAATAATACTAATTGTTCATACTAGATGCAGTTTTGGAACACTAGAGCTTGCTGTTTTGTATTATCGCCAATTAATCATTTAGCAAACAATAAATCATCTTGCAACCAGTTTTTCGATAAAAAGCTCGTGTCTGGAGGTGGTTTATTGTTCCACTGCAGGATAAGAATATAAAGGTTTTAAGAGTGATGCACACAAGCTGATTGACAAAGACTGGAAAAAAAAGAAAGGGAGTGGAAAGATGTGAGCCTGTTACTCAGCCCACAAAAGCCTTACTGTACGACTCCCTTTCCGTTCAGTTATTTTTCATTCAGTAATGTAGTCACACGGCGTTCAAAGCTTACCGGCGCTGATGCACTTGTACGAGCAGCATGAGCGTGTCCATTATCAGAGTCCACAGAAGTGACACATTCACCCCCAGCTCAGTAAAAACATGTGTAACACTGCCTGGGGTACTGCTGCTCCCTCCCTCCCTCTCTCTCTCTCTCTCTCTTTCTCTCTGCCTCCCTCTCTCTCTCTCTCTCTCTCTCTCTCTCTCTCTCTCTCTCTCTCTTTCTTGCACTTGTCTTTTGATTGGCTTCCTGGTTCAGCAGCCAAGTTTTAGTTTCATTGCTTTCTCAACTTGTAGCAGATAGAGTAAGAGAGTGAAAAGGAATTACTTAAAACTATTACTGTAAAACAATCAAACAATGTGAAAATGCATTGTCTGACTAGATAGGATCTACCTCCTCAGACAAAACAGATAAAAAATTACCTTTAAAAAAACCCTTCTTATTTATTGTAAACATGGCAAGATAAACAAAAAAAATCAGGTTTTCGTGTAATACAATTTGTTAAACAGCTATTTTATTTTATTTTATTGATTTCATCTGTATTTTTACAAGCAAAAAACATGAAAGATGTGACCACAAACCTACCACCAAAGGCTTATTTTTTAAGGTTTCTGCTTTCATTTTCCAGACTATTTCACACACTAGACAGGCGCGTTTCACGGCCGGGGCAGTTCCTGCAAACGTCCCCTGATGCACCAACGTAGAGCCACCAGTGGTTCAGCTTCCTGGAGGCATTGGGTGTTTCGTTTCTCACAACAAATGCGACGGGACCGAAGCTGACCAGACAGGCAGACTTATCTCCGTGACACACTTCCGACACTCACAGTCCACGGCACCATCGTGCGTAATTACGTACGTCACGATATAGGTCACGTCTCAACACTGTGAGAAGGTCTAAATTCTGGACATCGTAAAATGTTTTGCTTGTTTGTTTGTTTGTTTTATCTTTGGTTATTTTTAACCTCATCCTACGACCCAAGACCACCAATTTAAAGCAACGACTGAAGATTTTTTTCCACGACTGCCCGACGTGGAATTGCACCTTCTTGCTTGTGCCACAAGGGAGCAATAGTTGCCTGTCCCTGGTGCTCTGTCACTACCCCCCTTAAAAAAATAAAACAAAACAAAACAACAAAAAAAAAAAAAAAATGGAATTCCCCCCCCCCCCACCCTCCGTTCCCATCCCCACGAGTTAATGATATCTGATGTCAAAGGTGTCCCCTCGTGGTTTGGGTGCTCTGACAGTTGCAGAACATGTTTTTTTTAATTGCATCAGGGTCTTTTAGGGACTTTAGTCGCCTTGCCTAGTTTGCTGCCGTTGGGCTCTACGCCCCAGCAGAAGGAAAGTCCCCAAATGACCCTGTAATCAGAGTCCGGTTTAAAAAAAAGTCAGTGAAGAAAATGCAGTGTAGGTGTGTTTTTAGGTGTGTTTTTAGGAGTGTGTGTGTGTCTGTGTGTGTGTTTGAGCTGCTGGTGGCATTACCAACAGCTAATAAACTGCATACTGAGGAAATTATTTGTTTTTTGGTTTTTTTTGGCAATGTTGTCTAGCCAGCGGCAAAGACAGTGTCGAGGTTGAGTTTCTATTTACCCTCAGCACGATCAGCTGGAACCATGAGTCAAAAATCATATTTTGAGCAGAAGTTCATGTATTCAGTGCATTCAAGCATCCTACGATAAGATGAAATAACCTGTAGCTGAAGCAGCTTAACTCTCACTGAAATACCTCCAGAACAAGCTGACATTTGGCCATGTTTCCAATTCTGTTTTCCGTTTTCTGAACACCTGCAGCAGAAAAAAAGGGTAGGTCTTTTTGCTCTTTAACTTCTGAAGAACTTCTGGGGAAATATGATAGAGAGCAAGGGACAGAGAAAGAGGGAGAGAGAGAGAGAGAGAAAGGAGGAGATAGGTAAATGGAGAGAGAGAGAGAGAGAGAGAGAGAGAGAGAGAGAGAGAGAGAGAGAACTAAAATCGAAAATACGTTAATTGTTGTGTATTCAAAGTTGTGTTTTCTCTCTTTTTTTGTCCGTCTCTGAATAACTGGCTCTTGGGTAAGACAATCGCTTCAAGGGAAGCAGACTCAGAGCTGGTGGCGCTGCGCTCCACCTGCGCGTCTTACCTGGTTGCGCAAGACTACTGCGCGTCTTCAAGTTACTTGAAGACCGGCGTCCAGAGAATACTTGTCACTCGGGATGAACTAAATCCTACTCCAAATCAAAGTGCTCTGGTGACACAAAATGGAACGAATTGGTGTTTTAATCCATACCGGTTTCATTTAAATGGGATGGCGATTGCGCAATACCGGGCAATTTGGATGATCCACCGAACTGTCACCGACCGTCTCCGCGCAGATACCTGAGATCGTGCCTCCTCGTTCCCAGGATCATGACCATGAACGGGGACCACCAGTCTCTCTCTGCAGCGCCGTTGGACCTGCGCACTACCAGCCGGGAGCGTGCGACCCTGAACTGCAAAGGTCGCGTCAGAGACGCGCTGCCGCTCGCCGAAAGCGGCGCGTCCCGCAAGCGACCGGCTGACAAACCTTCCTCGAGGCTTCCATTCAGGAAACGCCCGATTCACATCGAACAGGACGCGCCAACGCAGCCGTCGACGTCCGAACCGAACCCCGGACAACGCGTCTCCCCCGCGGAGGAGTCGACGGTTCAGCCCAGCGCTGCCGGCCGAAGCGCACCGGAAAACAGACTCGCTTCGGCATCGATTCCTAAAAGGAAAGCCGAAGACGGACCACTGAATCCAGCTGAATATCCTGTTCGCTGTTTGAACCCGACGAAATATGTTCCGGCAGTATTTTATGGTAAGCTTTTTTTTTTTTTTCTTCCTTACCAATAACAGTGTCTTTTGAAATATTCGTTCCTAGTGTATAAACTCTCCACTGAAAGCTCCGTTTCGTCGAGTAACCCAAAAACTTTCAAAAGTAGTCGAGTAAACGTGAAAGTCACCTTTGTATCTCCTCTGGTGGTTTAGGTTGTACATATTAATTAAATAGAAATCAGTTTTTTTTTTACACAAGGTTCAGAAGCCTTTCGGTAAAATGCCAGTTCTTCGTTTTGAACGCGGCGCCTATCGGTGCTGAGACCGCACACGTCTGCAGGAGTCAAAAAGTCAAATATCCATCATGGGATCTAAAACTCGTTGTCGGTGAAGGATCTGTGTAGGCAAGGACTCTCAGTGTTTTTTTATTTACAGATGATGTGCACACTCACAGGGGGTTCTGCAGCCTAACTATCCCTCCAGCCTTACGACAGAACAGACGCAATGGTCTCCATGGTAACTGTGTTTCCTTTCAGCTCCATACCCGCCGTGCTGTGTGTGCCCCGTCCCAGACCTGAGCTATGCTGGGACCCAACAGAACGAGCACTTGTGGGCTGGTATTGCTCTGGCTACGCACCAGGATGAAGACGGTGACACGTATGTCGGGTTTTTTTTTTTTTTTTTTTAATTCATCCATCATCTGTTTCTTTCTTATTCATTAGCCATCCATTCTTTTGATCTGACACCTCTAATCAAAACACTCCAAAGTTCAGAAGCAGATCTGCAGCTTTTTATCGTTAGATTTTCAGTTTGACTGTCTCGATATGTGCTGATTCCCGCACATTTGTCGTCATCCATATTAACAACCAAAATCTGACCTTGTTCAAAACACAAAAACAGTAACAACAGCATATTATGTTTGTTGTTGCTCACTGCGGTTGTGGTTTCCCAAATACCCGAGTCATTTCAAAGAGTTTGATGCAGGTACAGTCAGCACCAGGCACCTGTTTTTCCACCTTCTATAAGATAAACGGATCTACTGATGGGTCAGAAGTCGCAACGGAGATATAGAATGTCAAGAACAAACTGTGGATAATTCCCAGAAAAGGCTGTGACACGTTCACCTGAGGACAGTTTTGAGTTGACCTCAACGCTGTACTGTGGGCTCATCTGTTTTTAAACACGTCAACAACAATAGCTGCGTTATGATTATGTTTTAAAAATGGGTGGAGACTCCTTCATGACTTTTACATTACCAGAATATTATTTGCATCAAATACTCTTTAGTTTTAGTTAAAGTTACTTTTTTTTTAATGTTTTGTAATGTCTCACACACTAATGACACCAGGTAAACCAGTAAATCTCAGGAAAGCTGTAGACAAGCATCCGGTAAAGATGACAATGTCATTGTAGCCAGTCATGGTATCTTGCACTTTTAGATGAGTGTTGCTCAGAAAGACAAAAGCAAAAGTGAAACTTATGCATCTGATTGTCAGATAGGCTGTTTTCTTCCAAAAGAGAAGAAGAACTAAACCAGAACTACATGCAGACAAGCTAGTACAACCATTATGAGTTTTTGTGCGATACAAAAGGATATGACGTTCTTAAAACTACGCCACACCACACTTGCACCAAAAAGTGAAATTAAATCGCAAATAAGAGAAGAGAAAAGAAGAAAAGACTGTTATTCTTTTCCAACAGACAGTTGAAAAAGCTGACAGCTCACAGAAAAGAAAAAAAAAACCAAGTGAAAATAGGATAAAACAACAACAACAACTCTCACATAAAAGCTCACTCTTTTATGCTAGCCGATTCTCGTATCAGTGGGCGGAGAACCTGAAAGACCAGAGGAGCAACTGGTCTTGTGGTGGAAGGTTGGTTGGTCTGTTGGTGATGTGGGACTGTAGATATGATGGGAGAAAACCTCACAATGATTTTAGCGTGATAACTTTACTAGCAACCTCACCGCCACCTCTGGTGGCCACGTATGAGAGATCCCTCAGGAGTGTTCTATGCACTCTGAAGGCTACAAATACATGATCTAGCAACCGAACATCACCTTCAATGTTTAACAGTAATCATTGGAAAACCAACAGGCTGCAGCTGTAGAGATAAGTATAAATTATCATTTATAATTTCTGCCAAAGTAAAGAAAGGTCTGGAATTTGCCTGCTTAAGAAACATGAATCTGTTTAGGTGTCATTTTTTAGAAGGAAGTTCAAGGATAGGTTGGAGGGTTTGACGTGTCTCGGACAGTTTCTGTTTTTTTTTTTTTTGTTGTTTTTTTGTTTTTTTCAAGGCAAATATAATGACACGTCATTCACGTATCAGCAGTAGATGCCAGTAAATGTATGTACTAGAGGAACTGTGAAGTTACATGTGTCGGTTGCTGGCAGTGCACACTTTGACATGCACTTCTGGGCAAGTATGACAGTGAGGTGGCTGGGTGTCCCTTGGGGGGGGAATGAAAATGCTGTGCTCACAAGACGTTGTTTTTTTGGAGTGCACAAATGCAAATGTAAAAATACAACACATGGTTTCTATATATATATATATATGAATACCCTCAGGCATATGCAGCTCATTTGATGTAATGAAACCCGTGATGACCAATATGAGATGCCATGGCTGCTTACTGTAGCATAACAAAGTTTTTTTTTTAAACAAACCAAGGCCCTCGAGAACCTGGGGGGGGGTTGTGCATATGTGTATGTGTGCCAGTGCTGACGAGCATGCACTAAGTCAATTGGGTGTGCATCTTCTGTTCTCAGCGGCTCCTCAGTTTCGGGAATAGGACTTCAGCAAAATGCATTCTATTTTAAAATGGAGCTATATTAGCTTGGCCTTTAGTTGTTTGGTGCCATTTTTTCACTGCTAGGTTAGCTGTTTGGTCTATTGACCAGAACAGAGTGTGAGCCACACTCTCCACACCATCTCCCTCAACCTCTTCTCTCAATCTGTGAACAAAACAGTTCTCTTTATCTATTCAATGCTAATGGTTAAAGCAGACAGGTTAGTTAGTATTTGACAACTTCTTTGCCACTGACGGTTGTTTCTTTCATTTGACTTTTATTTTACTCTAAAAAAAATATTTATTCCTGTGCAATTGGCGGCCTGTCACATATATTATCAAAATTGAAAAATATTAGCAAACAGAACAGGTGAAAAGTGGAAAACTAGTCACCTCACACCAAAGAGGTTGTAGGTTTGATTCCAGTTCAAGTTTCTTTCTGGAGAGTTTGCATGTTGTCATGTGTCAGGGGGTTTTGCTCAGCCAGTGTGGCTTCCTCCACACAGACCAAAGACAATGAACATTATAGTTACTGGAGAATCTGAAGTGCCTGTGCTTGTTAGTGTGTGGTAATGGAGTGTGCAAGGTCTTCCTAGGCCAAATCATTTTGTATTTGCAAAGTTTTATTTGGCCTGGTACCCCTGCCCTTTTTTGTAGGCTACAAGACTGTATGACTGTATAATGAATGATATGCCATTCAAGTCAACTTTATTACTAAAAACAAATCATAATCCATTTTTGGTCAAAAATATGTCAATAAATCGAGAGAATAAAATATGTGACAGTGACATTTTAGCTCTGAATAAAAAGTCCAAAAGTATCATTATCTGCATAGACTGACAGGCTACATACTTAAGCCAATATACGACCGAGAAAGCTACGTCATAAGCAGAATTTTAGATAATAGTCATTGAAATCCCTCAAGCATTTCAGGTCAGATATTTCTTTGATGAGTAGTGCTGGTTGTAGAAAACCAATGACTGAACTTAATTTTGTTGCAGACATTAACTGAGGGCCATAGCATTGCGCAGCTGTCTTTCTCCCATGATGCTGAAACAACTTTTTCTTCCCTTTTATCTGTGTGTGTGTGTGTGTGTGTGTGTGTGTGTGTGTGTGTGTGTGTGTGTGTCCTGTAAAGGACTGGTGACCTGTCCTGGTAAATTTTCTTGTTTGCCAAATGACCTGTGACCCCTAGCTAATAGATGAGGATTAACATAAAATTGCTTATATTTATATTTCATTTGGTCAAACAAGAATTTTATTTGAATATCGAA
>CAAE01007796.1:0-15539 GCA_000180735.1 Tetraodon nigroviridis | reverse complement strand
AACTCTGTTGCTGCAGTAATAGTTATTCTCTTTACAGTGGCAGCTAAAGTTTAACCATCACCTCTCAATTTTGTACTCCTGTAGGACGTCACTCCAAGGGTGTAGCCAAGACGGTTACTAAACAGCGTGTGGAATCTCACTTTGACCTGGAGTTGCGTGCTGCTGTGATGCACGACATACTGGACATGATGCCTGAGGGTATCAAACAAAACAAGGCCAGAACCATCTTGCAGCACCTGAGTGAGTCCTGGAGATGCTGGAAGGCCAACATTCCTTGGAAGGTCTGTGTCGTGTGGAGCTTGATTATCATTAAACATAGATTTTGGAGGAAGGTGCTCAAGGTTTACGGTATTCACAGGCTTAATTAAGCTGATGTTATAGTTTTGTATCCACATCTTGTAATATTATTTTTGTCCAAAGTTTTTTTAGCCGCTGCAGTTCTAAAAGGGCTTTTAGAATACCTTCATTATCTATTTTTTCATGTTTCGTTGTTGTTTCATGCGTACAGGTGCCAGGCCTTCCCACCCCCATTGAGAACATGATCCTACGCTATGTCAAAGCAAAAGCTGACTGGTGGACAAACACCGCTCACTACAACCGTGAGCGTATCCGCCGTGGCGCCACTGTGGACAAGACGGTGTGCAAGAAGAACCTGGGGAGGCTGACACGCTTGTACCTGAAAGCCGAGCAAGAAAGGCAGCACAACTACCTGAAGGTACGGTAAACACAGATGCTAAAGCAGACCTTAAGCAAACCTTAAATCCTGTGCTTATTAGGCGCTATCCAGGTATTTCACTCACAGGTTTCAAATGGAACATAGTCCTCTTACAAAGGCGCACTTGCACTGGTTTGCTTGTCTGTGCGTAAGAACTGGAGGAAAAGCAAAATGAATGATGTGTCCTGGATCGCTGGCTGTGGTGGCAGCTGGCTTGTCATCATTTAGATATTAAAAATCTCAATATTCATTTTTTAAATTTAGGATGTTATAATTACTAATGAATAAATCAGCAGTATATTTTGAAAACCTGTTGCATCTCCACAGCAGTAATTGCATTTTATCCATTTATTTATAATTCAGGATGGCCCCTACATCACAGCTGAAGAGGCAGTCGCCATTTACACCACCACTGTTCACTGGCTGGAGAGCCGGAGGTTCTCACCCATTCCCTTCCCTCCTCTGTCATACAAACACGACACCAAACTGCTCATCCTTGCCTTAGAAAGGCTCAAGGAGGCATACAGGTAAACATCAACTAAATCCTAAACGTGTTCCTTTGTATGTTGTTTTGTCTCTAGCAGGCATTCGAATGGCTATGTTTTTAACCTTTTTGTTCTACCTCCGGTGCCCAGTGTGAAGTCTCGTCTCAACCAGAGCCAGAGGGAGGAGCTGGGGCTGATCGAGCAGGCTTATGACAACCCTCACGAGGCCCTGTCTAGGATCAAACGTCACCTGCTCACTCAGAGAGCTTTCAAAGAGGTGCATATGCTTTGAAATGCCCCAGCAATCTTGTATTAAAACCGTTCCTTGGGATCTAATCCTTATGTTATAAAATTTTACTGTTCATTGTTATTACCAGTTTCCCTCAGTCCATGGTTAATGATTTCTCCTACAGGTTGGCATTGAGTTCATGGACTTGTACAGTCATCTGGTACCAGTGTATGACGTGGAGCCCCTGGAAAAGATTACTGATGCCTATCTGGACCAGTACCTGTGGTATGAAGCTGATAAGAGGCGCCTCTTCCCACCCTGGATCAAACCTGCTGACACCGAACCCCCACCTCTGCTCGTCTACAAATGGTGCCAAGGTCAGATACACTTGCTGTGGTAGAAAAGGAAATAGTGACAAGTTTTACGCTCCAAGGAGTATTCTAACCAACTTGTCATTGAATATCCTCAGGCATCAACAACTTGCAGGATGTGTGGGAGACTGGTGAGGGAGAATGCAACGTGATGCTGGAGTCTCGCTTCGAAAAGATGTACGAGAAGATCGACCTGACCCTGCTCAACAGGCTGCTTCGTCTTATTGTTGACCATAACATTGCTGATTACATGACGGCCAAGAACAACGTCGTCATCAACTACAAGGTGCTTATTCAAACCTTTTTTATGTGTGTGTGTGTCTGTGGCTATATGTTTTATTACATGGTTCTTATTTTAACGGTTATTGGCTTGTGATAAAATGGTTCTCTTGTAATGTGGTTTCTAGGATATGAACCACACCAACTCCTATGGAATCATCAGGGGACTCCAGTTTGCCTCATTCATCGTGCAGTACTACGGTCTTGTGATGGACCTGCTGGTGCTGGGTCTGCACCGCGCCAGTGAAATGGCTGGACCGCCGCAGATGCCCAACGACTTCCTCAGTTTCCAAGACACTTCCACAGAGTCTGCCCACCCGATCAGACTGTACTGCCGCTACATCGATCGCATCCACATCTTCTTCAGGTTGGCTTTCTGGACGTATTATGATGGTCAAACTATGCCTGAGGGGGGAAATAAAGGATTTTATTATTTCAGTTGAAAGTAAAGTAAGTTTCATGTTTTAACCAGGTTCTCAGCTGATGATGCCAGGGACTTGATTCAGCGGTACCTGACTGAGCACCCGGATCCCAACAATGAAAATATTGTTGGCTATAACAACAAGAAGTGCTGGCCACGTGACGCTCGCATGCGACTGATGAAGCACGATGTCAACCTGTAGGTGTTTCTTCCAGGACTTAATTCCGTCCGTCTTTATTGTTTTTCTGAGGCTTTTTTCTTCCCTCTGTCATTGGCCTCACAGGGGCCGAGCTGTTTTCTGGGACATTAAGAATCGTCTACCCAGGTCTGTGACTACCGTGCAGTGGGAGAACAGCTTTGTTTCAGTCTACAGCAAAGACAATCCCAACCTGCTCTTCAACATGTGTGGCTTTGAGTGCCGCATATTGCCAAAGTGTCGCACGAGCTATGAGGAGTTTACCCACAAGGATGGTGTGTGGAACCTGCAGAATGAGGTAAGAGGTTGACGCTAAACTGTTGTTGCTAATGGATTATTTTGAGTTTCTTTGGTTAGTAAATTTTGTTTTACCTGTTTTTTAACCGTCAAGGTAACAAAGGAGAGGACAGCACAGTGTTTCCTGCGTGTTGATGATGAATCAATGCAGCGGTTCCACAACAGAGTACGTCAAATCCTGATGGCCTCTGGATCCACTACGTTTACCAAGGTCAGCAGACATTTTTTTTTTCTCCAAACGTCTTTAAACTGTAGCGTTTAATAAGCTAATGGATCAAGAGTGATGGACTGTCATTGATTTTCTAAATCTGCCTCTACCCTCAGATTGTAAACAAATGGAACACTGCCCTGATTGGCTTGATGACTTACTTCCGGGAGGCTGTGGTGAATACACAGGAGCTCCTAGACTTGCTTGTGAAGTGTGAAAACAAGATCCAGACACGTATCAAGATCGGTCTGAACTCCAAAATGCCTAGCCGCTTCCCACCTGTGGTCTTCTATACACCTAAAGAGTTGGGTGGCCTTGGCATGTTGTCCATGGGTCACGTACTTATTCCACAGTCAGATTTGCGGTAAGTCAAAGGGTCGACTTAGTTCCACGTTGAATTCCCATCCCGAATGCGTTGCAACCGACAGGCCTTTAACTTCTCTCTATCATCCAGGTGGTCCAAGCAGACAGATGTTGGCATCACCCATTTCCGATCTGGAATGAGCCACGAGGAAGACCAACTGATTCCTAACTTGTACAGATACATTCAGCCATGGGAAAGTGAATTCATTGATTCCCAGAGAGTCTGGGCAGAATATGCCCTCAAAAGACAGGAGGCCATTGCCCAGAACAGGTAATAAACTGGTGAAAGAATGGGTGGCACATTAACAAATGATTATTTATCTTCTTTTTTTTTTTAATCGACTGCATTTAAACAAGGGCTTAATGGTGTGTTCTGTGCTTCAGGCGACTGACCCTTGAAGATTTGGAGGACTCGTGGGACAGAGGAATCCCCCGAATCAACACGCTGTTCCAGAAAGACAGACACACACTGGCCTATGATAAAGGCTGGAGAGTCAGGACCGATTTCAAACAGTATCAGGTATAATTGCATTCAGTCGACGTTTATTCATACGTAGTGTTTGATAACTGTAACTTGCACGTCTGTACGCAAAAGCGTACGAGTTTTTAACCGCTGTATCACTTCTTGATAATCACACAATCACTTTCCTAAATATATAATCTGCACTTGTCAGGAGGTTGCAAGCAGCGCTAATGTTAAGTTTTGTTTGGTTACAGGTGCTGAAACAGAATCCATTCTGGTGGACTCACCAGAGACACGATGGCAAACTTTGGAATCTGAACAACTACCGCACAGATATGATCCAGGCCCCTGGGGGGTGTGGAGGGCATCCTCGAGCACACCCTCTTCAAAGGCACTTACTTCCCCACCTGGGAGGGTCTCTTCTGGTGAGTGCACTTCCATGCGATGATAAGATTTCTAACTAAGGATTCATATTTAGTTTCCCAGATTTGAAGTTTACTTTTCTGTGGCGTTTAGTAAAAAATCTGAGTCTGTCTCTAAATCTTGAAAACTTTGGTGTTGGACTATAGGGAAAAGGCCAGTGGCTTTGAGGAGTCCATGAAATGGAAGAAACTGACCAATGCCCAGAGGTCTGGTCTCAACCAAATCCCCAACCGTCGTTTCACACTGTGGTGGTCACCGACCATCAACAGAGCCAACGTCAGTACAACTTTTGGTTCACGCGTCTCAGATATTTTATACTGCTGCTGGAGGGCAAAAATTAAGATCAATAACACCTGTTCTCCACTGTTAAGGTCTATGTGGGTTTCCAAGTGCAGCTTGATCTGACTGGAATCTTCATGCATGGAAAGATCCCCACGCTGAAGATCTCCCTCATTCAGATCTTTAGAGCCCACTTGTGGCAGAAGATTCACGAGAGCATCGTCATGGATCTGTGTCAGGTTGGTGCCACGTGTTGCCCAACCACCAACAGATACTTCTGGAGTTGCCTCCCATGTCGGTTTTGTTACTAAATACTATTTGTTTTACAGGTGTTTGATCAGGAGCTCGATGCTCTTGAGATTGAGACGGTACAGAAGGAGACCATCCATCCCAGGAAGTCCTACAAGATGAACTCGTCTTGTGCGGACATTCTCCTCTTTGCGTCCTACAAGTGGAACGTCTCCCGGCCATCTCTGCTCGCCGACTCCAAGTATGATTTCATTATTTCGTTTTTACCAAACACATGTAATGTTTGCACAGATGAGATTGATCCAGGTGTTGTTGCGTTGCTCTTTTCATTGCTTATTTATTTATTTTTTTAAATTTTTCTTGCAGGGACGTGATGGACAGCACCACCACACAGAAGTACTGGATTGACATTCAGTTGCGCTGGGGTGATTACGATTCCCACGACATCGAGCGCTACGCCAGGGCCAAGTTCCTCGACTACACCACAGACAACATGAGCATCTACCCCTCACCCACCGGGGTGCTGATTGCCATCGACTTGGCTTACAACCTTCACAGGTGTGTTGGAGCAAATTCAGCAGCAGGGTCTTTGACTTGGTTCGCTCAAAGCCTGCGAGTCGGCTAAAAGCCAGTCGCTCAAATGTGTTTCTCTTTGCAGTGCCTATGGCAACTGGTTCCCTGGAAGCAAGCCTCTGATCCAGCAGGCCATGGCTAAGATCATGAAGGCCAACCCCGCCCTGTATGTGCTCAGGGAGCGCATCCGCAAAGGCTTGCAGCTGTACTCCTCTGAGCCCACCGAGCCCTACCTGTCCTCGCAGAACTACGGAGAACTCTTCTCCAACCAGATTATCTGGTTTGTGGATGACACCAATGTGTACCGAGTCACCATTCACAAGGTGCGCGTTGTTGTTCTTTAGCAAAACCCTAAAAAAGTTGTCGAGAATTATTCTTTCAGGTCACTTAATCGCGAATACCTCTCATTTATTTCAGACATTTGAGGGGAACTTGACCACGAAGCCAATCAACGGGGCCATTTTTATCTTCAACCCAAGGACTGGTCAACTCTTCCTCAAGATCATTCACACGTCTGTGTGGGCCGGTCAGAAGCGTCTGGGACAGGTCCTGCTCCATCTTCAATCATTTTTAGAAAAACCTTTGCAACAGACACCTATTTGTTGTTTTGTTTTTAGTACAAACGCCGCCTCTTGACATCTACCATTTGTCTCTGCAGCTGGCCAAATGGAAGACGGCCGAAGAAGTTGCCGCCCTGATCCGCTCGCTGCCAGTGGAGGAGCAGCCCAAGCAGATCATCGTTACCAGGAAGGGCATGTTGGACCCTCTGGAGGTGAGAGGTTTCAGTGCCACTTAATAAAAGTGAAGAAGAAGAAGAAGGTGTGGATCATCAAAGCTAAGCCGAACTCCTCTTTACAACCTTGTTGTTGCTGCGCAGGTTCACCTGTTGGACTTCCCCAACATTGTGATCAAAGGGTCCGAGTTGCAGCTGCCCTTCCAGGCCTGCCTGAAGGTGGAGAAGTTTGGAGATCTCATCTTGAAGGCAACAGAGCCTCAGATGGTGCTCTTCAATCTTTATGACGATTGGCTCAAGACCATCTCCTCTTACACAGTGAGTTTGACTTTAACCCCACCAGTAAGCGAAGGAGATTTAAAAAATGGCTCAGCACCAGGCTGTGCTTGTGTCGGAATATCGAGTTATTCTTCTCTCTTAATAGTTTGGGCTTTGTTGTTCTGTTCTGTTTTTTTTTTAGGCCTTCTCAAGGCTTATCCTGATCCTCAGAGCCCTTCATGTGAACAATGATCGTGCAAAGGTGATCCTGAAACCTGACAAGACAACCATCACCGAGCCCCATCACATCTGGCCCACACTCACCGATGAGGAATGGATCAAGGTCGAGGTGCAGCTCAAGGATCTCATCCTGGCAGATTATGGTAAAAAGAACAAGTAAGTCATCTGCCAGGTTCTGTTTCTGGATTTATTGTTTTTTTAATTAAACAAAATGGAGCCATTTTAAAACTCTCTTGTTCTCGCCTCCTTCCCCAGCGTGAACGTGGCCTCTCTGACCCAGTCTGAGATCCGTGACATCATCCTGGGAATGGAGATCTCGGCTCCATCCCAGCAGCGTCAGCAGATCGCTGAGATCGAGAAGCAGACTAAAGAGCAGTCGCAGCTCACAGCCACGCAGACCCGAACGGTGAACAAGCACGGCGACGAGATCATCACCTCCACCACCTCAAACTACGAGACCCAGACTTTCTCCTCCAAGACTGAATGGAGAGTCAGGTAGGCTGACCCTTTTTATGAACTTCAGACAGAGCTGAAGGTTTTTTTTAGAGGGTTTTAGAATAAGATATTAGCTTTAGCGCTAACAATGTGCTGTGCTCATCATGCAGAGCCATATCTGCTGCTAATCTCCACCTCCGGACCAACCACATCTACGTCTCATCTGATGACATCAAGGAGACGGGATACACGTACATCCTGCCCAAGAACGTCCTCAAGAAGTTCATTTGCATCTCAGATCTGCGAGCTCAGGTATGTGAGGGGGCGTTTATCGTTCCAGGTCAACCTCCCTGAATGAATCTGGTGGTTGTTATCTTTTTAATCATCCTCCTTGAATCTATCCTATAATGTCCTTCTCTCGGTCTGGTTCTTCCAGATTGCAGGCTACCTGTATGGCACCAGTCCACCAGACAACCCTCAGGTGAAGGAGATCCGTTGCATCGTTATGGTGCCGCAGTGGGGAACCCACCAGACCGTCCACCTGCCCAATCAGCTGCCCGGTCACGAATACCTTAAAGTAAGACGGCCCACGACACAGACGAGCACAGACTAGTCGTTCGGTCCGGCTATTTTATTTTCCTTGTCCGTACCAGGAAATGGAGCCCCTGGGTTGGATCCACACGCAGCCCAACGAGTCCCCCCAGCTTTCCCCGCAGGACGTCACCACACACGCCAAGGTCATGGCCGACAACCCCTCCTGGGACGGAGAGAAGACCATCATCATCACCTGCAGGGTGGTGCCGCAGCAAGCCGGCCCATGCCGCGCGGGTTCAGATGTCACCTGTGGGGCGAACGCCACTAAAACCTGATTTGATTTGTGCTGGTCAGCTTCACGCCGGGATCCTGCACACTCACAGCCTACAAACTGACACCCAGCGGCTACGAGTGGGGTCGGCAGAACACAGACAAGGGCAACAACCCCAAAGGCTACCTGCCGTCCCACTACGAGAGAGTGCAGATGCTGCTGTCTGATCGCTTCCTGGGCTTCTTCATGGTTCCTGGGCAGGGTTCCTGGAACTATAACTTCATGGGTTAGTAGATTTAAGACCGTATTTGTGTTTGTATGTCCTGCTTTTTGGGTGACCACGTTTGTAAATGAAACTACGCTCAGGGCGTGCAATACAACGAGGAATTTCCGGACCGTGAGCTTCCCTAAGTGTTGGGTCCTTTGTCTCGCTCCAGGTGTGCGCCACGACCCCAACATGAAGTACGATTTACAGCTGGCCAATCCCAAGGAGTTCTACCACGAAGTCCACCGCCCCTCGCACTTCCTGAACTTCGCCTCGCTGCAGGAGGGAGAGATCTACAACGCGGACCGCGAGGACATGTACGCCTGAGCGCGCGCTGCACACACCGACGGGCGCGCACGGCGAAGCATGTAGGAACCAGTCCAACACACAGCCCTTGTAATATTTCTACCAAACCCGGAACTGATGTTTTTGACCTGTTTTGAAAAAGGTTCAGGATATTTTAGAAGGTTTTTTTAGGGTGTTTCTTTTCTGCAAATGTTCAGTTTGTTGTAGCCATCTACACGTTTCCATTTTGTGTGTAGTTTCGTAAAAACAGTGCTCCTGTGTAAAATTTCACTTTAAAAGGTTAAGATTTCTTCACATGACCCCGTTTAAGAATCATGAAATCCAAAGTTGTATTTACGTGCCCGTCATGCTCTTGTAATGATGTGCTGTACACCCTGTAACAGATCAACCTGGGATTAAATAAAGACTTGTGTTTTTTTTACAAATGTCATAGGCGACCTGGTGTTTTTCTGCTATTATAAAACTATAAAGCGCTTCTTTATGGCGGAGGGGAACTTCACATGTGCTCATTTCCTCATCTAAAGAGGGCAGATGTGCACCGATCCCGGCCTGGCCTGATTTACAGGGCCGGATAGAGGTCAGCGCTGGCGCTGAAACCCAGATTTACCGCTCCGGCGCGTCCATGATCGACCTGACAGGCGCGTCGGTCACAAGTAGGAGGATCCAGAGGAAACCACAACATGACTGGCGTTCCCAACAGCCAGATCGCTCCCGCGCTGCTCATTTGGGTGCGTGGAGTTCTTTAACCGCTTCCCTCCTGTCTTTTAGTTGCGCTTTATGAGGATCACGTTGTCAGGAAACCACCGGCTCTCGCTTTCGCTATCGGCTATGGGAGCGAGCGACGCGCCGTAGCCATGGACGAACCCGAGCCGCGCTCCGACGGCTGCTGGGACGCATCCTGCTCGGCTCTGACCGTGGACGACGTGTACGACATCGCCAAAGCCATCGGCACCGACGTGGAGAGGCTGGTCGACAGCTGCGGGAAGGACAGCGTCGCCGCGCTGGTGGGGAAGACGGTGAAGGTGCTGGAGCTGCTGGAGAGCTTCGCCTCCAGGAACGACGCGCACAAGCTGCGGGAGGACCAGCTGCTGCGGACCTTCGAGACCATTCAGCTGCAGCAGAAGAGACGCCTGGGAAAGGAGGCAGAGGAGGGCAGCGAAAGGCGAGAACTACGGGTGGGACCCGCCGAAGCCGCTAGCTCCGCGCTGCACCGCCGGGACGTCTGTCCGTCTGTTGTTACGGCGTCATAACGACGTACTTTACTCGAATTGTTAACGGGCATCCATTAACACGCCGGTGGGAATTTTGGCTAAACGTGTTGGGTGTCCATGGAGCGTTTGTAGAAGCTTAAAGTCAACACGAAAGGTGAAAAAACGCCGTGAGAAAGTCCCCAGAACGCGAACGTCGTCTGTCAATCATGGCTAGCTAACGTTTGGATTAGCATCGGGAGCTAGCGCTGCTCCAAGTCACCGGCGGACACTTTTCACCGTGAAATAAATACCCCTATGAGTAAAACTAAACAATTAAATGGATAAATGCTGTTAACAACGCACTCAGAAGCACCATGCACAGTTTTAAGCATTTGCAGAGATGGTATAGTAGTCAACTTTGTTTGGCTGCTAACAAATACCCTAATGTTGCCTATAAACTGATATATTCCTGTATATTCAGCCACGTTATGGATAATTAATCCTTGTTAAAGTTGCAGGTTATTCTTTCCATATTAATTATTTATCAGGTAAGGTTCATTTTGAGTCCCTGAGGGCATTAACCCCAAAAATGTGATCTTTGACAGTCATGAAATAAGAAAGAAAGCTCTTGTTGACGATTTTGCATTAAAATACATTATCAGTTTGGAGAGCTTTTGAAAGAAAAGCTGTTCAACCATTTGTTTTCACACGGAGGAACATGTTTTTTATAAATTTAAAGCTATGATGAGAATTTACACTGAGTATTCAGTAAGTAAACAACGAGCAGAATTCTCAGAAGTCGTTATTTACTGCAAAACCTTCAGCAAAACATCTGCATCTGCTCAATAACGAGACACACCCGCTGGGACACAGCCCATTTCGTGGAATATTTGCGTGCTCGTGAGGCTTCAAGTGGAACAAAAAGCAAAAGAATGGTCGGCGTCCCTCCGCCCGGATCACGCGTTCACATTTCGGTGTTCTTGTCTGCAGGAGCTGCAGCAAACGGAGCAGCAATGGAGAAGAAGGTGCGAGGAGCTGCAGATCCAGGTCCGGCAGCTCCAGGAGGACAAAAACGAGCTCCACGACCAGCTGAAGGGCAACCACGCACAGGAAGGTAGGGGCCACCAGCACCCCCCCAGGTGGCTTCTTTCAACTAAAGCAACTGTTCCATAGTTTGCTCTAAAAGCTTCTAAAGAGCCGTGCAGCAAGGCAGACGTGCACGCAAGTGGGTCCTAGAGAAAAGCAAAACGAGGAATCTTGTTTATGCTCAACGACTAAAATGTGTGTGTGTGTGCGTAAGAATTTCAACATGAGCACATTTTGGCTGCTTCACTGGTTTGTCTTCTAGGACAGCCGACGCGGTCGCCGACTGCTTTAGATTTTCACTCGCTCACGTGTCGGCCTATATAGAGTTCTGTCTCCATTCAGACCTGAATGAAATAGTTTTTGTACACTTTCTTTTTGTCTTGGTGCTTGAGATAAAACACACACTGGGCTGCCCCCAGTTTGGAAAACGTTACAGTGGAAACTGGACGATAATCTTACCTCTGAGGAAATGCTTGTGTTCATCTTTCTGTGTGTGTGTGTGTGTGTGTGTGTGTGTGTGTGTGTGCAGACCGCGTCCAGCGGCAGGAGCGGGAGGTGATGCTGAAACTGAAGGAAGTGGTGGACAGACAGAGAGATGAACTGAGGGCCAAAGTTCAGCAGCTCACCACCGTCTCCAAAGAGGTGGAGGCGGTAAGGACCTAAATGCACACATAAATAAATACACACACACACACACGTGCTTGTGATCATCCCTCGCCTGTTCACACAGATAAACTCCATAAACCCGCCGTGCTGACTGACACACTTTTATTCCTCTGAGTTCCTGGGGAAAGCAGACGGGTTCCCGTGGAGCTGAGGAGGAGATGATCCACGTGAGCAGTGTGTAATTAGACTGCAAGTCTGGACAGAGCTCCCACATAAACACACTCACTGTGTGTGTGTGTGTGTGTGTGTGTCGGTGTCTCAAGCCAGCACATGACTTGAATAGCAGTCCTAACTGGGTGGGTCTGTGTGAGCGGCTTTGTTTTGTCTGCTGGCTCGGATGCGAGACGCAAGCACCCAAAACGGAGGCCTCTGACGCCACCACATCCCAGAAGATCTGCAGAAGCTCTCTTTTTTTTAGGTTTTTAATCCAGATTAGGCTTGGTTTGGGTCTAGTCACGATGGCTGGACTTTATTTGACTTAGAACCGGTTTAGCAGGTGTTCACATGAGCTCTCGAAGGTAATTTTGTTGCTAATATTTATCTGCGTCTGTAGCTTCAGGAGCAGTTGGAACGTTTCATGAAAATGAACACGGAGTGCGCCACAAGCAGGACGTCCTGCAGGCCCAGCTGAGGAGCTCCGTGGAGAGGAAGGCCGACATGGAGGCCGACCTGAAGGAGAAAACCAAAGCCATCGAGCGCCTGTCTGCTCGGCTGAGCGGAAGCGAGAGCGGAGCGCCCGTACGCAGGCGTTCGCTTTAGACCCCCAGGACTAGCTCCGAACGGGACCCTGACGGCCTCCCTTCTGTCCCACCAGTCCAGTCCCCGCCCGACAGCGCCAGCCACCCCGAACCGGTCGGCGGAGGAGCGAAGGATCCGGACCAGCCGTGTTTCACCAAGAAGGAGGTGCGCGACATCATCTTTGAGAGGAACGAGCTGAAGACCAACCTGTTCCTGGTGCAGGAGGAGCTCAGCTACTATCAAAGGTGAATGTTTCCTTCACATTTGCATCCCTGTGTTCCGGCTTGAGAATGATAACAGGTTTGCATGTGTGTGTGTGTGTGTTTAGGGAGATACTGAATGAGGAGAGGTGTCCCGGGTTTCTGTTAGAAGCTGTCCTCCGCGATTAAAAAAAGGAGGAGGGTCATTAAGGCAAAGATGCTGGGGATCCCTGTGAACGACTGCAGCAGCAGGTGTGTGCGTCACCCCCCCACACACCCGCCAAAAAAAGGCCCGTTTCTTCTCCGCCTGCCGAGAATTCTGGGAAATCTAAAAAGCCTTGTTTTTCTTTTCTTTCTTTACAGCGATGATGAAGAAAGGTCCTCGCTGTTCGGGAGCTCAGAGGTGGACGGTACCGAGGTGGACGGTGCAGACAAGCCTCAGTCACGCATCAGAAACCTGTGAGTTGTTCCTCAAACGCCGGTCGAAAGGCCGTTCGGTTCAAAAGTCAGCCGGTTCAGTCGCTTAGTCCCTCGGATACAGAGATCGGTCGGATATTTGAGAGGATTTCCAGAGATGAAAGATGAGTTTTAAACCATTTGCTTGAGGCACAGAGACAAAAGAAGCAGATTGTGCCTCACACAGGACGGATGTCCTGAGAGGACGGTTGAGTTTTAGCGTTAAATCTAATTTACCTGCGTTTTTCCCTCATGTGTTTGTTAAATAAATCTACAAACGTGTGTTCAGAGGGTTTTCGGTGTCGTTGAAACAACCTGTCCGAGTTCAAGTTTAAAGCCGTGAACGTGAACGGTGCAGCTTCGGCATGGGCTCGCCACTGAAACCGTCTCTGTCCCACAATCCCGGACTATATTTAGCCGTAATCCCAGATTTGCAGTCTGACCCCGGGTCTGCCTTGTCCCTCTCTGACGCCGCAGCTTCGGCTTCCTGACGCGCTCCGGCAGCGGGCCCACCCACATGAGCAGCTCCACGTCTGCCTGGGAGATCATCGGGGACTCGGAGGCCACGGATGAAGCTGAGCCGGGGGCCTTTTCCTGAGCGCCCACGGTTCTCCTGGTCCCCCCCCCCCCCACGGCCCCCCTCTGCTGGTCCAAAAACAGAAGCCTTCCTCCGCCAGGCGCAGCCTCCTCCTGCGTCAGTCAGGCAAAATAAGCAATCACGGGGTCATTTAAATGACCCCTGAAAAGATGCTGTGTGCATCTTAGCACAATATTTTCCTTTCATTCATTTTATTGAATGCCATCTTCACCACAGGTTCTTTTAATTAAACTTTTAATTAAAAAAAAAATATATATATAAAGCTCTGTTTTAGTGTGTTTTATAAATGATACATGTAATTTATCAAAATATTGACATGGGTACTTTTTAATTCACTACAAATTAGATGTTTTGTGTGATTTAGGTATTAATGCAATATTGTTTAATAGTTTTCCCTGGAAGAAACTCTATTAAAAGTAAAAGAGAAACAGTATTTAAAGCTTTAAAATCCCAAAGTCATTAAAAAGGCACACGGCGCAATTCGTTTTTTATACCACGAGGGGGCGTTGTTTCGCCTTTAACGCTGCAATCCCTTTTCCTCTTTCATTTTAATGATTGTGCCTTAACTCCACTGAACTAAGTTTGTCCTAATTCACTGATATTTTCGTCCACTGAGCCAAAGTCTTTGGTAAATATTTAGTTATTATTGTTCAAGGTGAAGCCATAAATAGTTGCGAGTGTTCTTCCTGTAAGAGGAAGTACAGCTGTGTACTCTCATTTCTTTATTTAAAGGGAAACTTGACATTTCTTTGTGAAAATACAATATATATATAGGAAACAAAAACAGATGTGCTTCCTCTAAAGGTGTTATCACAGATAGATCACTAATTTTGTATTTACCAATGTGTAAAACCTAACAGATTAACTTTTTCCCAAATATGTTTATTTTTCTTAGCATGTTTTGAATAAAAATATTTTCTCCTTACAAAAAAAAAAGGAATGGAATGGTAGTGTAATATGATCTGATTTATTAAATTAAGATTTTTCTTTTCTGGTAAGCTTTCAAAAATAAAATTCTCTGAAAGTCAAAACTCAAATTCATGTCTGCTTTTTTTTCACTCTCGATCATCAAAGAACATCACAAATGTTCAGACGTTCGACGCCGAAGGTGAGCTCATCATCTCCGCTCTGAGTCTGAGCACTTAGAAGGAGCACAAAGGCGTTCTTCCTCACATCCTGTAGGTCTGTCAACAATGGATTCTGGGAAAAAGGTCGACTTTGGAGGTGTGTGTGTGTGTGTGTGTGCTTTTTGGAGTGAGTGTTTGACCGTCTTTAAAATGTCCCGTACGTCGCTGAATAGCCGGAAGCCGCTGTGACTTCCCTAGGAAATGGTAAGAGGAAACCCGGGGGGGGCTCTGCCTGCCCTCCCTCCCGCCCGCCTGCCCTGGAGGCCCGAGACGACTCGGGACAGATGGGACAGAGGAGATGGAGGGATGATGGACACACGCTGCCTCTCCGTGTACATCTGAGCTGAGGGAGACTCCGTTCAGAGGGGCGACCTGGGCCTGGACCTGGGTCTGGACCTGGGCCTGGGGGGGGCCGAGTCCATCCGGACCCTTTTCCCTGTTGAGATGACGCTCGTCCTCGCCACCCTGGCCGCTCTGCTCTGCTGCTCACCGGCCTGCTCACACACTCTGGATCTCGCTGGTAAAAACGTCTGCCAGGGCATCAGGTACGCACACACACACACTCACACACACTCCTGTTATTCACTGACACTGAACTTCTAACAGTTGGGAGCAGAAGATTCAACGTGAGTAAAAAAAACTGCTGCTGAAATGTTTTACAGAGATAACACGTACAAAGATAGAGTCTCCACACACACCATTGTTGTTTTTCACCTTACAATCATAGGACAACAGTCTTCTTGCTGTAATGCAAGTGTCATACGGATCTGTGTGTGTGTGTACTTGAATGATCTTGTCTTTTCATGCAGAGTTTTTGTAATCGGTTTCATAAACGATGATGTTTGATGTAAACAGAGACCCGTCAACACTGGGCTGTTGTACCGG
>CAAE01007794.1:4476-15167 GCA_000180735.1 Tetraodon nigroviridis | reverse complement strand
CGCCCCCACCTCCTCCCCCACCTCCTCCCCAGGAGGCCAGGGAGGCCCTGTACGGCCCTGATAAGCCCTCCTCGCGGGGACAAAGGAGGAGGCAGGGCCACGGTTGGGGGTGGTGGTGGTGGGGGTGGGTGGGGCTTCAGGGTCACCTCCATGGCACGCTCCTGATAGCGCTATCAGCTTATGCTAATCACCAGCTAAGTGTTTCGGGATGAGCGGGAGCGGCGGCGCGCTATCCTAAAACAGGCGGCTGCTACTTAACCTGCGGCGTATCGCGATCAGCCGGCTCTTCCAACGCCGTGAATAAAGAGCGGCGGCGGCGGCGGCGCTGGCGCTCCAAATTGATTAATCTCGCCACAAATTGATGTTAAGCGCGGCGGCGGCCCCTTTTTTCGGCCGACCCTGCGTTTGAGGGTTTTGTTCTGGCGATAATGGCGAGGACGGCGCTGCGGCGGCGCCGAACGGCGAGCCGCCGTGTAATGTGATGTAAGGCGCTATTGTTACCTGGGCTTAGCCCAGGTGGCAGATAAAGGAGCGCGGGGGGGCGGGGCCCTCAAGATGCACTTCAAGATGAAACCGCGGCGGAGGAGTGTGGCTCCGCCCACACTGCGGAAAAACTTGGCTGAAACTTTGTTGGCCGTTAGCCGACGCTAACCGGAGGGCTGTGGCTCAGCTAACCTGGGTCCCCGGGCTGGGCGGCGCCCCCCCCTCCCCCGGCGTCTCCCCGGGGTCCTCTCCCTCAGACGGAGGACAGGAGGTGAGGTCCGCAGACGGAGGAGCCCATTGTGGTCCGGCGGGGCCGCTTTGTGGCCGGATTTGTCCGGTTTTATGTAAAAGCAGTAGTCTTTTCACCTGAACTAACACCGCGCTGGCGTAAGCCCCTTACTGCCGCCGGCTGCATTTTCCCCTAATCTCTCCGGATTCAGCAGCGTTCCCACATACCTCAGGGCCCCGGCTGATAAAGCCGCCGCTCCGCACCTCCCTCGCTCTCCCTCGCTCTCCGCCGGGCCGGCCCGCTCGGCCGTCTCTCGCCCATCCTCTGCTCTCTCTCTCCCCGGACACCGACGGAGCAGCCTAGCAAAAAATTAAAGTGATCAAGAGATTTGGAGGCGCGAGGAGAAAATGGCTTTGTGAGCTTCCATCTGGGAGAGGAGATGAGACAGGAAGGAGGGCAGGGATGAGAGGGAGAAGGGAGGGAGGACAACACCAGCCATGGAGGGTGGAGGCTCGCCAGGCCGCAGACGCGAGAAGAAGCGTCCGAAAAGAGGGAGAGACAAGTTCCTCTAACAGGCAGAAACCCTGAGCAGGCCCAGGCTGGTGTGGGCGGAGCCTCCCGCCGGATGACTGGACTTCCTGTCCTCTTCCAGGTTCTTGTCTTCCTCGACCTGCAGGCAGGTTTGTGGTCTTCAAAGACACCAAAGCGGCGTGTTTTCCTGCACCTCGTCCTTCCTCGCTCCCTCCTCTTCGCCTCCTTTTTTTAATCCCGTCCTTGCACTCGTCCTCTCCGCTCATCCTCTTCTTGAATCCTCTGAAGCCGTGTTTTTTTCTTCTCTGCTGGCGGAGGAGAGCTGGAGGGCGGACACGCGTTCAGAGCCCAGAACCATCGGTTCCGCATCCAAACGCGTCTGTCCCTCCAAAGGTTCCTCCAAAGGTTCCTCCAAAGGTTCCTGGTTCCTGAAGAACCGGCCCCAGGGAGCCTCCTCGGCGCCGCCCGTTTGAGTTGGCGTCCCAGGCTAGCTGCTATCGGAAAGATCTCCAAAGGGGCGAGGAAGCGCGGCGAGGACGGGGGGGCTAATCTCCGGCCCTCATCAGACCCCGCCCCCTCCCCCCCACCATTGTGAGCGGCGGGCCGCCCCGTCAATGTGCTGCCGTGTGATACCGGGCGGAGGCGATTGAGCTGGCGGCTCTAATCTGCTCCCGGCGACAGGTCCGACTTAAAGCCGCCCGCCGCTGCGCTAGCTCGCTAGCTCGCCTCCACGGCTCGCCGCGGCGACGCTCGCCGGACACCCGGCTGACACACACCGTTATAAATAGTCTAATCTATATGGTAATAGTGTTGTATTCTGGCGGCGGAGAATGGCGGGAAGATAACATTGTGACTCGCGGGTTTGTTCTGGTTTCCACGGTAATTGTTATCAAAGGTTATTGGGGATGACATCAGCGGCTCCTTGTGATTGGCCGGCCGCCGTTATTTACGATATGAATTATGATAACCGCCGCGTCCCGGCTCCCCTCCCGCGCCGGCCGCCAGATACAATAAATTGCTATCGTTAATCACGGCGCTTTGTTCTGCCATGATTACCGGCGTTTATTTAAGGGAGAATATGGGTTTGTCATCCTTCCGCCGGCAAAATGAAAATGACAATATTTTATGTCCTGACATTTAATTTGTAAAAGCGGACGTGGCTGCATTTGCATTTTATGACACCGTCTTCCTCGCCGATCCCCCTCCTCCTCCCCCTCCTCCTCCTCCTCGGCTAGCGGAGGTGACCTTTGTGGGTCACGTCGCGGCCGGAACCTGGTGACCAGGACGAGCTGTTAAAAGCTGCTGCTGGAGGTGCTAGCTAACCCCGGTTAACGTTAACCTACAGGCGCTAAGTGACAGTAACGCTAGTGGATACTGGCTAGTTAGCACTGGCAGCCTAACTTGGCTAACGCTAGGCACACTTGCTGCTGGATAAGAGCTAATCCAGCGGTTGCACCATCTTCACGAGTCTGTCGCTAAGTAACCAGGCTGTTGTGGCTCAACGAGGGAGGTAGGACTTTAAAAAAGCCCCCAAACCAGGAGGAAACAGCCAAAAGTTTGTTAATAAAATGGTACATTTACAGAGGGTCATTGAACGCATCGCTGTAACTGAACCACAACACCGACCCTAATACACACATTCTGTGTTTATCACTCAGCTACCATATTACACACGCATCCACACACACACACACACACACACACACACACACACACACACACACACACACAGGGAGATAACCATAGTTAGCTGGAGCTATTTCCTTTTGCTGTTTGTGTGGTGCCAGGCGAGCCACCCTGCTGCCACCGAGGAATGCTGATAATGCTGGCCCTGGGTCTGAACACACACACACACACTCACTCACTCACTCACTCACACACACACACACACACACACACACAGACAACACTCCATGTTATTCCACCAACGGCCAAAATCATCATAATTCATGTAAACACGAGGAGGAAGAAACTTGAAAAGGAGCAGAAATAAAAGCCTCCAGACTCTGAACGACTTTGCTCCGACTACCTTGACTCCCCCCCCACACACACGCCCCCCACCCCCTCTCACTTTCCTGACCTTCCAGTCCAGGATGGATGGAAAGACACGGCGAGCCCGCTGGAACCTGGGGCTGAGTTACGCAGCCGTGAGCTTTGAATAATTGTCCTGCAATATGAGTGTCTCTGATTAATTGCCTGAGATAAGGTCTGCTTTCCCCCGCTCCTCCCATCTGGGCCCCCCCGCAGCTCCAGCTCCAGCTCCCAGGCCTGCCTGAGCTTCCGTAATCAGCTCTGGACTACCGAGAGCCGGAGAAACTATTTAACTGACCCTGTCATCTCGGAGCGCCGCGATGGCCGCCCTAATTACCCAACAATAACAAAGACGCTCATTTAGCTCTGACGGCTGCTGCAATCAGCAGCTCTATGAATAACTTAACAAACAGGAGGTGGGGGGGTGACGGGGGCGTCGATTGGAGGCCAAAAGACAATAGGTGCCACCTCCACCTAAGCAGGGATTCAGGTGGAGGCTCACGCAGGCGCTCGGCTAATTCATTAGCGCTAAAAAGTTATTAGAGTCGCGGAAACGGCAAAATCCGTCAAAGGCCGTGGTGTTGTCAGAGTTAGCGGCTAACCGGCCGAGCTAGCAGGTACCAACGCCGAGCGCGGCGGCGAAGGCGGTTTCAGCGCAGCCACGCGGAAATTTGGGGAGAAGAGGAAGACGAGGACGCGGACGCGGACGGGGGAGGAAGACGGGCGCGCTCTGACACCGGGCTAATGGTAAAGCTGCAGCTTTATACTGTAATTTACTGCTCAGCCTTGGGGCCACGCTGCCTTTGAAGTGCTGGGAAATGTCAAATCAATTATTACTTAAATGAAAAAAAAGAATTCAATTTGCTCCTTTCATGATAATCGGGAGCATTTCGCCACGTTGGAGAGAAAAAAAAACGCAAAGCAATTTGCGGTGATTTGAGGCCCGGCTCCGGTTTCTTCGCCGCGGTTCTCTTTTCTTCCCGCTCAGATATGCTGATTTGGACATAAAGTTGTTGATGATTGCGTCTGTCTCTACGTCCTTCTCCTCGCCGCCGCCGTCCCGATCGGAGAGTCGGGAAAATCAATTTGGCGGGATAATGCTCTTCATCAATCGGAGCGCGGCGATAATGATGTTCTACACCTGCGCGGGTGTGTGTCGGCGTGTGCGTGCCGGGAACAATGCGCCTCCTTCATGATTCATTACGTGCTAATGTCGCGGCGTGAATAAAGATGGAGCAGGGCCCGCTGAATCGCACGCGGCTCGCGCTAATGGATCTGTAAAATAGGCCGGAGCAGCTAGCATGCAGCCGCCCTCGCTCGTCGCGCCGCTCTTTGTTCGGCGGCAGGTGAAGCCGGCGAGCCGTGACGCCTGCGGTTTGGGAACCGTGGACGTTGCCACGCGCCACCAAAACTAGCCGCCGAGCCCCAACCGGCTAACCGGGGCGTCCCGACGTCTGACCCCTGACCCGAGTCTGCTGTGGATGGACAGACGAAGCAGAAAGAGGGAGAAGGAGCCCACATCTCCCTCCCTTTGTGCGGCGTGTGGAATAACATACCTCCCCCCCTCGCTCCCCCCCGGCGCTCTGGGAGGAGATCAGCGCCCGATAGCGATGGCGATTACAAAGGCGCAGCGCCGGCCTCCCCACCAAAACAACCTGTTTGCAGCTACTGTTTTTTCAGCGCCTGGCGCCACCCGGAGTCCTGCCAACGGTAAACAGCAGGCGGCTAGCTGCGGCGGCTACCTGAGTCAGCTCACGCACAGGTGAGCCCGTCACCCACCTCCGGCTCAGGTGCTCCGTCCTCACCCCCCGGCCTCCCCAAACGTGCGAGCGCTACCTTCTGAAACGGCGTCTCCTGCAGCCTGTATCTGTACCCCCCCCCCCCGGCGGGCCCCCGCCCACGCCGGTGCGGTTCTGCTAAACGGTGGACTCGCAGCAAATTGGCTATTACTTCAAAGTGGGCCGTGATTACGGCCCGGGGCCATTACGGGGCCGTTAAGAGGGGGCCACTTGAGCTTTGCCAGTGAACCCGTGAAGGAATGCTGGACGGCGAGGGAGGAGGAGGGGGGCGTGGCCAGAACCGCACCAGCCCCACCGAGGCTCCAGCGGCGCCGACTCAGGGTTCTGGTTCTGCTGGACTCCAACGGTCCCGTGGTGACAACCCTGGGGGGGGGGTCCGATTGTTAGCAGACTTGCTCCGAACAGAACCGGCCCGTTAGCCTTCATCTCACATCAAACAGGCGACGGAGGAACGGCGGGGCGGGGGGGGGGGAGGGGGGGCGTCGCTGTTTTAATGGGAATAATAAGCTTCTATCTCAGGCAATTAAGTCGGCCTCTGATACTTATCGGAGCGCCGAGGCCGCCGTGCCGTCTAAGGAAAATGTTTGCCTTTGGAAAAGCCGTCACGTAAACAAGATAAGGGGGGGTCATGGATGCGTGCCGTCTCGCATCCCACCTCGGATAAGCGGGCTTCCTGGAATGGTGGACATATTTCAGGCTAAAGGTGCTCTCTGCTAGCTAACAGGCTAACGCTTTCATCGGGACCAGCAGTTTGCTGTTGTTCAGGCCTTTTGGCTGACTCGGACGCTAACCGCCGCCGCTATCGCTCAGACATCTCGTCCTCATACCTGACGCTTCTGCTGCGTGACGCCATCGGGCCTCCGCACGGGCGGCTTTGTGTGCGCCCGGGTCGCCAACGGCCGCCAGCTCCGCGGTCACGGCCGCCGCCTCCCCTTCCTGAAACACAGCATTTTTGGCGTGGAGGGCGAGTCCCGCCACCTCCACCTCCGAGTCTGAGGCCTGGCTTCTGCAGGTCAGGACGCGGAGGCCCCTCTGATGCGCCGGGGTCACGGCCCCGCCCACAGCGCATGAAGGGTCAGCGGGTCGGCTCAGTTACCCAAACCTGCCGGTTTATTTGTCTAATTTAGCCTAAAGCTGCGGCGTCGGGCTGAGACGGAGCAGCGCTGCTTCAAATGAGCCTGGAAAAATAATCCAGGCGCACCTTGAAACAGCCTGGAGGAGTCAGAGGCCCCGAGGCACGCTTGTTTATCTCATCAGCTGATCGGTGGTGGCGATCACGGAATTAACACCTTTAAATGCCAGCTTTCCTGCCTGGTTTATGTCATTAATTCTTCCTGGAAACAGAAAACTGCCGATGGTCGTAAAGCCGTGATGATTTCAGCGCAAACGTGCTGATTTCAATGATTTTGTCATCATTATTACTTCAGTAACACTGGGAATAATCTTCTGTTCATGGAGGTTTGAGCCTTTGTAAGAAGAATAAAAGTAGAATAAATAAAAGCTAAAAATGACAACGTTGCTCAGAGAGGTCGAGGTTCTTTGAGCCTAGTGGCGCTAAATACCCCTTTTCTTCTAGTCAGGAAAATGTGGTAAATTGTGTCTTTTTTCCCCTCATTGATATAAAAACTGAAAATGCGGTTTTATGGAATGAAAAGGAAAATGGTGGCGTTTGGTTTGGCTAGGCCGGTGCTGAGGCAGCTTCACCAGCAGCTAACCTCTGAACGCAGCAGCACAAAAGCTGCTGGTGGCCCCCCACCCCCCCAGGCAACAATACACCTAATTTGCTGTGCGAGTACCTGTACCTGCAGAGGTGTGTGTGTGTGTGTGTGAGTGTGTGTGGCAGGACGCAGCCCAAACAGTGCGGCGCCAGCAGTCTGCCCTTCCCCTGAGAACGTAACGCCTGAGCGCCATCGGAAAGAGGGAGCGAAGGTGAGGTAAGGGAAAAGGGGAGTCGCCTGGTATCCATGTCATGGAGGGGGCGGCGGCTACCAGCGCCGAGGTGGTACCGCTCCCACCCGCAGGACCAGCCAAGTTCCAGGGAACTGGAACTGGAACCATGCTAACTTTAGCCCCCTTAGCAACAGGCTGCACCGCCTTTGTTTCCCAAGCAACCACAGCTAGCAGGATTGGCTGTAGCTTTAGCAGAGCGTGTAGCCGTGTGGCCTGAGACGCCTTCCGCTAGCCTGAATTAGCCGCCCGATAGCGTCGCCTGACTGCTAACTCTGACGGGCTCTTTGGTAGATCTCCAACCAACAGGGACTTTGTCGTTCTCCACCTCTGAGAGGAACAAATGTTTGATCCTCACAGGAGGAACCTTCAACACTTAAAGACATTCCCTCCGTATCTCACCCCCCCCCACACACACACACCCCCACGCCCCCTAGCAGAGCCCAGCGATAATCCTGCTGTGCGAAGGCGACGCTGAAGTGCTGTCGGAATTCTCCTTCTAATCTGCCGAGGAGGGAAATGGATGGAGAGAATAGGAAAACGAGGTGAACTCCAGAGGACCCCCCCACCCCCACCCCCACCCCCCACCTCTGATTCTGCTGCACTCAGCACAACGCCGATGCCCCCCCACCCCTCATTTCGGACATGTAAAAACAGGTGTTTTGGAGGATTAGCATTGCTAGCACCATGCTAGCCACGATCCCTAATACCCGGTCAGATTGGCTCCATCGATAATCTGCATTCAGAGCATCAGCGATGGTTTCTGAGCAGGGCTAGGACATCAAAGCCACCCAGAGCTTTGTTGTTGTTTGCGAGGCTGCTCGGGAGCTCTCCAACGTGCTCAAAACGAGGGGGAGGAGCTTTGGACGAAAACAAACACCTGATGGGGCGAACGGAACAAAAAAGGAAGGGAAGTGTGGAAAATAGCAGAGAAGAAAGGTCAAAGAGATCAAAGACCCGGCCCCAAACGCCTGGCTCTTCCCAACAAGTGGATCCTCCGCTCAGGTGTGAGGGCTCCATGCTGCCCCCTCCAGGTGCGTGGCGTGAGCCACGTGGGTGACCTCCGCATGCACCGAGGCGGCGGCGACCCGGCGCTCACCCCGAGCAGCGGCGCCGGAATTTCACCGGCACCCGGCGTCAGCGCTGGGAGACACAACAAGCCTACGTGGAGCGTCACAGGCCGCGAGCAGCCCGCGGCAGACGCGGTAATCTGCAGAGGCGATCGCAGGCGCTGCATTCCCCACGCCGCCGACACGCAGCCGCCATTGTCGTCCTCGCCGGGCGCCAAAACCAACAACCTGAGATCCAGATTCCCACTTCCTGATTATCTGTCGCTTTATGCTTCCTCCTACAAACTCTGTTTAGCAGCTTACGCTACGTGGCGAGAGTGGAGTGTACTCCGTGCGTGTGTGTGTGTGTGTGTGTGTGCGTGCGTGTGTGTGTGAAAACAGGAGATAAGACAGCAGGATGATGAAATGTGAAGCAACAACACATGACCCAGCTTAAAGATCTCTGATAAACACAAGACGATGTATACTGTGTCCACACACACGCACGCACACACACACGTGGTTTACAGATAAATACACGCAAGATTTAAATGTTGCTTGCTTGCATTGTGGGCAGAGCACCATGGCGGTGTGTATTTGTGATGTTTCTGTGTGTGTGTGTGTGTATGTGTGTGTGTGTGTGTGTGTGTGTGCATGCATGCTCGGTAATGACTCGCGGAGGCCAGTTCAGCATTTGTAAATGAAAACGGCTGGATAAGATCAGTGAGACGAGCCCGGTGACTTGGTTTTCTGAGGTCTGGTGTGTGTGTGTGTGTGTGTGTGTGTGTGTGTGAGGGGGGGGCTCCTGCAGGGACTCATGGGTAAAGACGCAGAGGTGTATCTTTAAATCAAGTGTACCTACAGAGACGCGCAGAAGCAATCAGCCTTCATGCACATTTCCATGGCGGTAGATATCTGCGCTACCAGATAAAATGCTAATTTGTTAGCTCTGAATGCTAAGTGTGCTGGTCCACTTAATGAACCTGTCCACAAAGGCCATATTTCAAGCATGTGCTGACTAGCTGGCATGTAACACGCCACGGTAGCTAACGCTTTAGTACATAACGGCTGTAGAAGCCCAGTGCTAACAAGGCTAACAGTAAAACAAAGCCAAACCTGAGCTAAAGAACTGTGTCTGCTAGCATGGTGGAATTCTAAATAGCATGCTAGCTGGCTGTTATTCTATCCAAGAGTTTTAGTGAGGGGAAACACAGCGGCTACTGTGCTATCTGATGTAGCGCTTAGCATACAGAGGGTCTCACTCACTCACACTCACACTCACACACACACACACACACACACACACACACACACACTCGGTAAGTCCCTCCGGTCTGATAAAGGCAGGCAGAGGGAAAGTTGAGGGACAGATATGTTTTTCCGGATGGACAGGCCTGCTAGCGGCCACGCTCCGCCGCTCCAGGGCGCCGCCGTGATTGGCGTGGAGGCCCGCTCGCCTCCACCGCCGGCAGATTATTCATATCATCTCGTTAGGTTTCATGAAGCAATTATACGTCTTCACACATGGCCGACTTTGGGAATGGCAGACCATTGGATAGCAGCAGGAAGAGGAGAGGAGCATCAAAGCATCAAAGAGACAGTTCTGAAGAAAAGTCCACTTTGACACTACCTCCGATCTGTGAGGAGGAAGAGGAGACGCCGGAGGACAGGGAGGTGGAGGACGAGGTGGAGGACAGGGAGGTGGAGGACGAGGTGGAGGACAGGGAGGTGGAGGACGAGGTGGAGGACAGGGAGGTGGAGGACGAGGTGGAGGACAGGGAGGTGGAGGCTCTTTAGGGGCAGCCTGGGGTTGGAACTCTGCAGGAGCAACAGTAGAGACCACGGAGGTGAAGAACACAAACGGATGGAGGGATGTCAGAGAGAAACAGAGGAGGAGGAGAAAAGGAAGGAGGCTGTCCAGAAAAAAAGAGGAGGAGAACTGTCCAGACCAAGGAGTGGATGGATAGACTTGAGAAACAGTCAGGGATAGCAGCGTTTGTTGTTGCTAACCACACAGCCACAGAAGTTTCTCACACACACACACACACACACACGTGCGCAGGGCAGCGGTTCTCACACCATCAGCTGTGACCCGGTTAGCTCTAAGCCGCTGTTTGAGCCGGGCCCTTAGTCGAGCTTGGTTGCTCAGACAGGGCAATAGTTTGCGCTCACACACGGAATCGCACACGCCGCCGCCGCGGCTAATTGAACGGGAGGGCAGGAGGTCCGGCGCTTTACGCTCGGGGAGAGGAGCCATGAATATTTCTGTTTCATTTGGACTCCAGCCGCCCAGCTGGTCGGAAAAGGTGAACGAGCGTGGGAACCGGCGGACGTTTGAATATTTAGCTCACGGAATGACGCGCCAGGCGAGGAAACCTGCAACAGACCTGCAACTAACCTGCGCCAGCGGCCATGCTATCACGTGGCCAAAGGTCAGAGGTGAAACCCAGACAAGAGGCCTCGCTTTTAGGTGGAACCGGCCTGTAAATCAGGCAGCGGCCGGACAAAGTCTTTCCGACGACAACACGGGAGCAGCCGTTAGCCCGGCGCTAACGGGAAACAACCAGGAAGTGGGCGTCATTAGCGCAGTGGAGCCAGACGCACTCTCTGCCCATGACGAGG
>CAAE01007793.1:57877-61584 GCA_000180735.1 Tetraodon nigroviridis | reverse complement strand
TAAATGACTGATCTGCCCGGTAGTTGGCTGGTTACCGTGGCTTGACTCCGCCTCCAGTCCATCATCGTGTGCTTCCTCCTCCTCTTCCTCCTCCTCTTCCTCCTCCTCTTCCTCCTCCTCTGAACTGAACAGATTGATGGTCGACGGTTGAACAGGGACAAAATCGTCTGTGGCACCAGGTCCGGGACCACCTGCCGGTCCAGACCTGCGTCTCTGCTCCAGGCTCAGGTTGAACCGGTTCAGCGTCTCCTCCGACACCTCCAGCAGCTCCGCCAGCCCCGTCACGGAGCTCCGCCCATCATCTTCCAGTTCGATCCGCTCGGGCGTCACAGAAAGAGCTGCACACACACCAACAGCAGCACGCACACACACACAAGCACACACACACACACACACACACACACTAAAGCCCACAGCGATGCGCTTTAAAGCAGGCTCGGTTGCACAGGTGTGACGGCCGAGCGCTGCTCTCACCTGAGGAGCGGCGCCGCTGGGGCGGGGCCAGAAGCTCTGAGGAGAAGGAGGGCGGAGACACCTGAGAGGACCCAGACGGAGGGGACGGTGGTGAGACGGAGGAGACGGAGACACGGAGACACACACACACGTGCACACACACACGCCGAAGGACCGACCGATGAGGACGGAGGAGGAGAAGCTCCATCAGACGCCGTCAGCCTCCGTCTGACCGGGACACAGTCGCAGCGCTGAGGACAGCAGAAGGTCCCTGAGGCAAGAGAGCAGCCTGAAGGTCCTGAGACGAGGACGAGGAGGAGGAGGAGGAGGAGAGGAAGGACTCACGGCTGGAGCGGCTGAAGGCGAAGTCGCCCAGCTGGAGCCAGCGGCGGCAGCGGCAGCAGCGGAAGCAGCTGCGATGGAAGAAGAGCCCGTCGGCGCTCAGACGCTCCAGCACGTACAGCCGCTTCTGACAGGCGCAGCACACCTGGCTGGCACCTGAGGACTGGGGATGCTGCTGCTGCAGGGTCCTCTTTCTCTGTTTCCATGGACACAGCAACATCATCATCATCATCATCATCAACAACGACAACAACGACAACAACACAACAACCAAACCATCAACAACAACAACGACATCATCGACAGTGACGACAACCACGAACAGGACAGGTTTCAGGCGGTAACAAGCTCCGGGGACCAGCCTGCTAACACCATCGCCTACCGGATGCCATGACGACGGAAGGCTGGGAGGTGAAGGGGGGTCTCCAGAAGGCAAGGGGGCGGGGCCCTCCCGCTGCCCGTGGACAGGTGGTCAGGTTACCGACTGCTCATTGGCCGACTGGAGTCCAGCGCCGTCCGCTCACCTGCTGACATGCTCCAGCGGCTGCAGAGCTCCTGCAGGGGGCGGAGCTCTCCTCCAGCTGTGCTTGCAGCTGATTGGCCAGCCGACGAACCCTGGAGCACCTGGGCGCTGCCGCACACACCTGGCCGAGGGCGTCGGCTGCCAGGTCACATGACTGTGGAGGACACGAGAGAGGGACATGAGCGGCTGAAGACGGCCGGTGTCTGAGGAGGCGTCCCTCTGACCTGCTGAAGGACCCGCGCTGGTCCTCCGCCGCTTCCCCAGGACGTCCCCCAGGTCCTGGAAGGGTTTTTAAAAGTTAGGAGAAAAGGAAGAGGAGGAGAAAGAAGGAGCAGCAGGAGCAGCAGCAGCAGCTGACCTCCCTGGAGGAGCCGTGTCCCAGCCTGCTGAGGAGGACGGCCGGCGTGAGCAGAGCAGATCTCAGGTCCGGCCTCCGGCTCAGGAGACCTGAAAGACCAGCAGGACCTGCTGTCAAACCTCATCTCCTCCTCCGAGGACAGGTCACGTGTCCACGGTCTCTGACCGGCAGGAGGGGGCGTGTCCTTGAACAGCTGATGGAACTGGCTCAGGTACATGACCATGGACAACCAGTCCGGTCCTCCCTCAGAGGACATCTCCTCCACCGAGACCAGAGGACAGATGCCCAACTCCTGCTCAGCAAGGTCCAACCCCAGACGGGCGTTCTGTCCCCCAGACGCCTGGTCCAGAGAGTCAAAGTCCCTGGGGACAGGACGAGGCAGAGGACAGGTGAGGACAGACGAGGGCAGGTGAGGACAGGTGAGGACAGAGGAGGGAGGTGAGGACAGGTGAGGACAGAGGAGGACAGAGGAGGACAGAGGAGGACAGGTGAGGACAGAGGAGGACAGGTGAGGACAGAGGAGGACTGGCCTGGGTGTCCTACATGAGGTCGGGCCGGTGGCGGTGGATGAGGGCGCAAAGGGCCAGGCCACTCCTCCAGGAAGTGGTGAGGTCACTGACGGCGACGCCACGGTAACCGCCGGTCTGCTCCTGACACCAGCGCAAGCTGATTGGACGAGAAGCCGTCTGTGGACAGAGGAAACCAGTCACACCACAGAAGACACGAGGATGGTTCTGGACCATCAGGAGAACCTGGAGAGAAGAACCGAGGAGATGGCAGGCTGGTGGCGTCATCAGGGGGCGTGTCCACAGCGGCATCCTCGCCTGTGTCCACCAGGTGTCTCACCTGGGCAGAAACCAAGAGTCCTTGTCTGTCTGTCAGTCTGTCAGTCTGTCTCTCTCTCTCTCTCTCTCTCTCTCACACACACACACACACACACACACACACACACACACACACACACACACACACACACACCTGAGCAGGTGTGACTAGCAGCTGGTTGACGTTAGCGTATCGTGTTGTTGGATCAACGGTGAAAAGAGCAAAGTTCTTCTGGAGGTTCTCCGGCGTCGTCTGAGGGAGGAGGCGGTACAGACTCTCCCTGCAGACAGTCAGACAGACAGTCAGTCAGACAGGTGCGCTCGTGGGCCGGACTGCTGGTTATAGTGGGAGGGACCGTTCTGCCAGGACGTCCAGTGGAGCTCCGCCCTCCGACCACCTCCGCACCATCCAGGCTGAATCCAGAGCTGCCAGGAAGCCCCGAGCGATCCCTGTTCCCATTGGCCAGAAAGGCTGCAGACAGGCAGACAGTCAGACAGACAGACAGACAATCACCTGCCCCCTCAGCTCTGCAGGCCACGCCCCTCTAACCTCCAGCAGACTGTCCCCCACCAGTGTGACCAGCAGCCGGTGGCCGTGGCGTTGGCGGACCATGGCGGCGTTTTGGGAGGCGTACATGCAGGTGAAGTCAAACATGGCCACGTCCGGCTGACCGTAGTGGTTGATGGCGAAGTCCAGAGACGGAAGCTGCTGGTTGGTGGAGAAGTCGGCCGCCTGGCGCGCAAACGCCTGCAGCGCGCTCTGGTCCACGTTGTCCCGGGAGAGGAGCAGCTCGGTGTCCGCAAAGTCCTGGAGGAGCGGAGGGAGCCCTGTGACTCACCTGTGGAGCCCTGGGGTACAGGTGTGACTCACCTGTGGAGCCCTGGGGTACAGGTGCGACTCACCTGTGGAGCCCTGGGGTACAGGTGCGACTCACCTGAAGGATGACACCTTTCTCCAGCAGGTTCTGCTTCTTGGCCGTCATCACAAAGTAGTGGGTGTCGTCTTTGTAGTACACGATGTTCTCCAGGTCGATTCCTGGAGGACAAGGGTCCACGTTGGAGCTCCTGAGGGTGGTCCTGGAGGACGTCTCCTACCTGTGTGCTGCCGCAGTCCTGGAAGAACCTCTGGTTGAAGATGAAGGCCACGCCGCTGATCTCCTCCACCTGGGCCTCGGCGGAGGTGTTCCTGTTCCTGAAGTTGGCGGTG
>CAAE01007793.1:42877-55377 GCA_000180735.1 Tetraodon nigroviridis | reverse complement strand
GCCCCGGGCTCCGGGCTCCGGGCTCCGGGCCCCTGGCCCCAGGCCCCAGGCCCCAGGCTCCAGGCCCCAGGCCCCTGGACCCAGGCCCCAGGCTCCAGGCTCCAGGCCCCAGGCCCCAGGCCCCTGGCCCCTGGCCCCAGGCCCCAGGCCCCAGGCCCCAGGCTCCAGGCCCCAGGCCCCTGGCCCCTGGCCCCAGGCCCCAGGCCCCAGGCTCCAGGCTCCAGGCCCCAGGCCCCTGGACCCAGGCCCCAGGCTCCAGGCTCCAGGCTCCAGGCTCCAGGCCCCAGGCTCCAGGCCCCAGGCTCCAGGCCCCAGGCCCCTGGACCCAGGCCCCAGGCTCCAGGCTCCAGGCTCCAGGCCCCAGGCACCAGGCCCCAGGCCCCAGGCTCCAGGCCCCAGGCCCCAGGCCCCTGGACCCAGGCCCCAGGCTCCAGGCTCCAGGCCCCAGGCTCCAGGCCCCAGGCTCCAGGCCCCAGGCTCCAGGCCCCAGGCTCCAGGCTCCAGGCCCCAGGCTCCAGGCCCCAGGCTCCAGGCCCCAGGCTCCAGGCCCCAGGCCCTGCTACTGTCCTCAGGTGTTTTGCTGAAAGCAGAAGAAGGCCTTCAGGTCTGGGTGGAGGAGGAGGTCCGGAAGCCTGAGGAGGTTGCTCACCAGCAGCGCTCGTCCTCTGGTTTCTATGGGCAACAGGATGCTTCCCAGCGCGCAGAGAAGACTGGCCAGAGCGAAGGGACAGAGGGCCTGGACCACCGACCGAGACATGAGCACCTGAAGGACACAAGAAGGTGAGGGACAGGAACACCTGAAGGCACCATCCAGGACCATCCGGGTCACCTGAGCGATGAAGGGCGCGATCATCCCCCCGATGCGGCTGAAGGAGGTGCAGAAGCCCATCCCCAGAGAACGGGCCACAGTGGGGTAGACCTGAGGAGCAGAGAGGCCTGCTGAGATCTGGAGCACAGTCAGGAGGAAGCCGAGGCGAGACGTACCTCGGCGGTGTAGATGTAGACCACATTGAAGTTCATGGACACCAGCGAGCGCAGCAGGAACAGGAGAACCGTGAAGCCCAACCTGCAGAGGACACAGGCGTCAGGGCTTCTGCCTGGAGAACCTGGAGAACCTGGGGAAAGGAGAGGGGTTCCTACATGGTGGAGCAGATGTTGAGCAACATGAAGAAGAGGGCGGTCAGCAGCTGCAGGACCACCATGGTCATTTTCCGCCCAAAGACGGTCAACAGGCCGATGTTCAACGGGACCACTGGGGAAACAAGGCCAGATGTTGTCACACAAACATCTGCAGCTGCAGCCGGGTCACATGGTCCACGCCCCGGAGGTCCCCAGGACTTACGGGCCACCTCCCCCAGGCTGCTGATCAGCAAGGTCTCGTAGTCGCTGCTGGCGAAGGAGATGCAGTAGCAGAGGCCGTCCTCCAGGCGGTGCTTGACGGCGTGTTCTTCACCGGCGTCCGTGACACACAGCAGGTTCTTCTCCAGAAGTTCTGAGCTGCTCAGCACAGAACCGTAATAGGAGAAGGAGGCCACGAACCTGCGGAGGAGGAGAACGCTCGTCAGGACTTCCTGCTCCACAACAAAGGTTCCTCGGTTCTCCTGAGGAGGCAGCAGGAAGGTCCCAGAGGTCTGCTTCTGGCTGCACCAGTCCAGCTCTTCCAGGTCCTCCTGGAGGCTCAGGAGACGAGACCCTGCTGGTCTGGAGCCTGTGATGCCTTCAGGAACCTGTTCTGGCTGGTGTTTCCTAAAAACGGAGCCATCAGGAACTAAAGAGCACGACGGAGCAGAAGCGAAGACCCACCATGAATACCAGAGCAGGACGGAGGTTCTCCTGAAGTAGGAACTCAGCAGGATCCTCCAGTTCCCCCTCTCGCTCTGAAAAACCACAACGTTAGAGTCCCGGGACACCCAGCTCCTCCCCAGAGCAGCCGAAGAACATCCAACGCTCGTCCTTCCTCCTCCCCCACACGCCCAACGTGCACATCAACGCGCGAGGAACCTCCGGAGGAGCTCACCGGCACCGACTCCACCAGGCGTCCAGGAGGAAGAGAGGAGCGGTTCATGGCTGCGATCTTCTCCAGGGTCTTCATGGCGGCTGGGACGTTCCCCGCCGAGACGTTGTAACGAGCCGATTCTGGAATGAACTGGTTGGACCAGAGGGACGGCGACGGGGACAGGTGAGGACGGCTCGGGACAGGGGACCGAGATGGAGAGAACCAACCTTGAAGAGGAAGATGAGGATGAGACTGGGAGTGATGGAGATCCGGATCACCCACCTCCATCCCAGAGAGGGAACCAGCAGCATCCCCAGGAGGATGATGAGCAGGGAGCCCGCCATCCAGAAGACCTAGCACACAGGCAGGACGCTAGCAGACCTGGGCCTGGGCCCGGGCCGGGCCTGGAGCCGGAGCCAGACCCAGACCTGGACCTGCTGTGTGGGACTCACTGTTGCCAGGGGCAGCAGCAGAGCTCGATGTCGAGCAGGAATGAACTCGGTCTTCAAGATGAACCTGAAACAGCAGAGAGAGTGTGTGTGTGTGTGTTCCTGTGTGTTCCTGCGTGGGTGTGTGTGTGCGCGCTGACCCCTGGGACACCGCCGCCACCCCACAGCCCACCATGCTGCGGAGGAAGATGAACCAGCCGTAGGAGGGAGCGAAGGAGGTGAGCAGAGAGAAGTAGGAGCTCCACACGAAGCCTCCGAGCAGCACCTGCACACACACCTGAGACCTTCTCAGCGTCTCTGAAGGACCACCAGCAGCGAGTGTGTGAGAGTGTGAGTGTGTGCGTGACCTTCCAGCGGCCGTAGCGGTCGGCCACGTATCCTGCCAGAACGCCACAGACCATGAAGCCCAGGAAGACCATCTGACACACACAACAGGCCTGAGCCCTCAGCCACAGCTAGCATAGCCGCTAGCTGCCACCAGGACAACACAGCTCACCATGGAGACCAGAGCCACCTGCCAGTCCTCCAGGCGCCACTCGCAGCGGATCTCCGGGGAGATGACGGCCAGCAGCATGATCTCCATGGCCTCCACGATCTGGAGACACAGCAGCACCTGCTCAGGCGGGCTAGCGCGCTGGGGCTAGCATCAAAGCTAGCTCCAGCTTTGATCGGCTGATGGGCGCCTTCCTTACGCTGGTTCCTCCCATGATGAAGAACAGCAGAACGTGGAAGCGGCCGAAGCCGATGGTCTCCACCGCCTCCTCCACAGTGAAGGTCTCAGCTGGAGGAACACAAGCTGGATCAGGACTGGAGGTGCTGGTGCTCCTCACGGCTCCGGGGGGGCTGGCTCTGCCACCACCTACTCTTTTTCTCCGAGGCCTTCTCCTGCAGTTCCACCTCCTGCAGGTGGATGGCGCTCACCAGCTGAGTCTTCATGGGGTCCTCCATCCTGAGGACAAACCACAGGATCATCTGGGTTCCAGGCAGGAGGAACCCTGAAGATCTGCAGCACCAGCAGAGCTTCTGCTCCCGAGGTTCCTCAGGTTCCCGAGGTTCCTGAGGTTCCTCAGGCTCCTCAGATTCCCGAGGTTCCTGAGGTTCCTGAGGTTCCTCAGGTTCTTCAGGTTCTTCAGGTTCCTCAGGCTCCTCAGATTCCCGAGGTTCCTGAGGCTCCTCAGGTTCCTGAGGTTCCTCAGGTTCCTCAGCTCCTCACGACAGCTGGAAGAACCAGTTTGTGACAGTTCCAGCCAGAGGGAAAATCAGAGCTGCTCAGAGTATCTGAGCAGCTTCTGGACCAGCAGAGATGAAAGAGGAGAAGATTCCCTGAACGTGACCTCTGACCCTTCTGAGTCCCCGGCCAGAGGAGACCCTCCTGGAGCCGGCCGGAAGAGTGTCTCCAAAACCCACCAGGTCACCACACACACCGTCAGGAAGCACGTGGCCTGGTGTGCGTAGGCGCGCGTGTCTCAAGCCGGAAGCTCTGAGTTTTATTCACCGGTAAACTCGGGAACCAAAGGAAACAAAGAGCGGAAGAACTCACCGCACGAGCGTCGGTCTGCAGCCTGCTGATGTTTACCTGGCCAGGTGGATCAGGAAGTGGTGCTCAGAGCGCAGGGAGGCTCCGCTTCTCCTCTTTCAGGGCGTTTCCACCCCCACACCATCCACGCACACACCTGTGCGCGGTTCCGAGCCGCGGGAAGCCCCGCCCCCCAGACCGCTCTCACCTGGGCCATTCACCTGCCGACCTATCAGGTGGTCGTTTGGAGTCTGGAAACAGGTTTGGTGAAACATCCGACCTGTTTCGGGCTTTTACGATTCTCCCAACATCCGGGTATCCGGTTGCGTCACAGGCAGGAATGAGGAAGTTTATCACCTGAACAAAACCCGTTTTTAAATTAAAAAAGCCTCAGACTCAAAAGAGTTTTGAGGTTCAAAAAGTCCCATTTTTGAGAAAAAATAGTAAAAAAAAAAAACAAAACAAAAAACCTGAGCTACAAAGTCGCTGATTTAAAGTATTTATTCAACCTAACTTTTTTAAAACAGCTCACGTGATTTTGAAAGGGGATGATGACGTCACACATCTTCAGGCAAGCTTCAGAAGCCCCGCCCCCAGCCCGGACAGGTCATGTGACCTAAATCACTGCGTCAGCAGCGAAAAGAAGCGCCGCAGGCGTATCCTGGCAACAGCGAGGGCGCTTCCCGTTGGTCAACAGATCCGCAGCGTCGTCAGCAGCAACAACGCGGCGCCTGATTGGCCAGCAGAAGCAGTCAGACCTGAAGAGTCGAAGAAAGAGCCACAAGCGCAGGAGAAAACAACAAACAGCTTTTGTTGTGAAATGAGACGGTTCTGCACCTGAAGCTTCGTCAGTCCTTCACCCTAACGGTCGGGGTCGGGGTCAGGGGTCGGGGTCACAAGCACGAGGGATTCCAGTCACACAGAGGTGGTTTTTCTTTCTTTAATGCTGGTTAACAGACTCAACAAATGCAGCTCTCTCCCTCTGTCGGTCTCACACACACACACACACTCACACACGCTTTTGTTCCCGTACACACCTGAGCGCTCACCTGCTCACCTGAGCTCAGCTGCCTACTGGAACCACAGGCCTGGTCTGACCCACACCAGGCCAGGCAATCAAGACCCGAGAACATGATGAGTTACCAAAGTTAGCATGTTATCAGCACAAGCTAGCATTCCGCTAATGTTAGCTGACAAACCAGCGTGTTTGGTGCCGAACCTGGAACAGCCGTCAGCTGATTAAGGTGTAGAAAAGACAGGAATCTTTGAGGAATCTGCAGGGTTTCAGAAGCTCTGCGTTAGCACCATGTGACCGGCGCTAGGTCCAGTCGGAGAGCTCGCGAAGGAGTCAGTTCAGGTTCACGTTCAGCACAGAAACACCGCTCTCATCCAGTCTGGAGAGTCACATGACAGCGTTGAGACGTCTGCTCTGGTCACGCGATGGCACGACTCGTATCTAAACTTTAGTGGCATGCTAATGCTAACTGGAATACCACAAACAGCTAAAGCCAAACAAATGCAAACATGCTGAAAGAAGCAGAGATGAAGAACCTGCAGAACCTTTCAGCAGCAGCAGGAAGCCAGCCCATCAGCTCAGAGGAGAACCAGCAGACGGTTCCTCCAGGAGGTCTTCATCAGCACCAGCCTGGGTTCCCAGTGTTCCCAGTGTTCCCAGTCCAACAGGACCTGCAGGTTCTTCTCACACAGAGAAGGTCCTGAGAAGGTTCCTCTCAAAGTTCTCTGTCCTGTCTGGAACACAAACAGGAACTGAAGGTCCAGAGTAGGACGGGCGGCTGCTTGCTGCCTTTCCTCTGATGAAGACTCCTCATCTTCATCCTCCCTCCCTCAAACTGATGGAAGCAACTGATCAGCTGCACGACGGAGGAATACAGGAGCAACCACAACAAGCAACACCTCCACCAGGAAAGAGGAGCACAGGAGGAGCACAGGAGGAGCACAGGAGGAGCACCAGCAGCCTGGTCTTTCAAAATAATCAGATCTGGATTTTACATCAATAAAAATATGGGAATAATCTGAATCGGATCTGATCTTCATCTTGTGCTCTGGGACTCTACCTCCAACCGTCGGAGCTAGTTATGCTTTATACACACATCTACGTATATATTTCTATTTAATAGTCGTTTCTGTGTCACCGTGGCAACTGGAAGCCACTGGTAGCTTTCAACAAGACCATGGACGAGATCCAGGACCTCCACCCGGTGAGGCCTACGGGTGCGTGAAAGGCAGAAGGTGGTCAGCGTGGACAACGGGTAGCACCACAGAAGATCTGGACGGACAATGCAGGAACCGTTCCACCCCAGGAGGTCTGACAAACCACCCAGGGGTCCAGGAGGGCTAGAAGAACCTGCTCCCTCACGGCAGAAGTTCAGGAATGAACGGCTGCTCCACCAGTCCCAAGGTGAAATTTTCACAAACATCTGGAGGTAACCTGGACAGATCCAGTCCAGAGTGCAGTCCAGGAGGGACAACCCTGTCAGACCAAAGTCCTCGTCCGAGAGTCAAGAGAACCAAGAAAGCTATGAGCCAGGAAGCACTTCAGGGAAACACGAGAACCATCAGTCAGTCAGACAGTCAGTCGGTTGGTCAGTCAGTGGATGGGTGGGTTAGTCGGTCGGTCAGTCGGACAGGTGCTGGGTCGGTTGGTTGGTTAGTCGGACGGTTGGTGGGTCGGTTAGTTGGTCGGACGGTCAGTCGGACGGTCGGTCAGACGGTCGGTTACTCGGACAGTCAGTTGGATGGTCGGTGGGTCAGTTAGTCAGTCGGTTATTCGGACGGTCGGTCAGACGGTCGGTTGGTCAGTCGGTCAGTTGGATGGTCAGTCGGACGGTCGGTTAGTCAGTCGGACGGTCAGTCGGACGGTCGGTCAGACAGTCGGTTACTCGGACAGTCAGTTGGACGGTCGGTGGGTCATCCGGCTGCCCTGCAGGCTTCAGGGGTAACTGGTGACAGCTGCCTGCTTGTGGGCCAGTCGCTGCAGCTCCTCCCTGATGGCCTTGATGAGGGAGGCGGAGGAGTGAGCCGAGGGGGAGGCGTCCTCAGGAGGGGAGTCTGGAGCTGGAGACGAGAGGAGCAGAGGAGGAGCAGCGGAGTCCTGCAATGAGGAGCCGGCCATCTGGAAAACAGAGGAGGAGGAGAACTCTGGGAATGACAGGACCTGGAGGAGAGGAGGAGAGAAGAGGAGGAGGAGAGAAGAGGAGAGAGAATTAAAAAGAAGCAGACCAAGACTATCAAAAAGGACAGGATTCTGAGTTCTGGGTTTTTGGGTTCACACACTTACGCTCTCTCTGCTGGCCCTGGGGGGGTTCTGGTCCTGGTCTGGGTGCGGCTGGTTCCAGCTGGAGCCGGTGGGGCCCGACATGCTGCGGCCCACCACCGGGTAGGCCCCCATCTGACTGGACAGGCCCACCTGGGTCAGCTGCTGGAAGTGGACACCTGCGGGCCAACAGGGGTTCAGCACAGGCAGGAGATACAGGCGAGTCAGGTGGGCGGGGCTTATGACTGGCGTGGAGGAGTGAGGGCACAGGTAAAGATGGATGGACAGAAGACGGATCAAAGAAAGGATGGATGAGGGATTAGTTGTGTAGGTGACAGTACTTGTGCTGCCCCCTACAGGCGGTGGTCTGGAGGGGCAGGGGGCGTCCTCATACTGCCCCCTGCTGGGGTAGAGCGACTCCTGCAGCTGGTCTCCGGTGGCAACCAAGCCTCCTGACGTCAGAGCCTGCCTGGATCCAGCACACGTCCCCGTCAGTGTGAGTTGGTGGTCCCTGACCTTTGACCCGACCGGAGGTGCCTGAAACCCACCTTTGCAGCAGACCCTGGACGGACGTGGGGGACATTCCCAGCTCCGCGTACCTCTGCAGGGGTGGGAGAGGAGGGCCCATGAGACTGAAGCAGGGGCGGGGCAGAGGCTACCTCAGGAGGACACTCACCGAGGAGAAGGGGCTGTGGGCGGGGACTGCTGGGTACGAACCCCACTGCCTGCCCGGGGGGCGAGCCTGAGGGACGGGGCTAGGCAGCGCCGGGCTGACCCCACTCACCCCGGCGCTCCCCTGGGAGGAGGGCGACACCAGGGCGAAGGCGTCATCCAGGAGGGAGTGCATACTGCTGCCGCGCCTCCTCGATGGAGGGCCGGGGGGGCGTGTAGGGCGGCGGGGCGGGCGCGGAGTCAAAGATTCGTCCGAGGGCGACGGGCTGCTGCGGTCTGGGGGCAGGTCCGGGTCCGACTGGGAGAGGGAAGGTGACGGCGGTGGTTAGTGTGGGCCGGGGGCGCTAGGCGTCGCCCTAGCTCAGCTCACCATGTAGGCCACGTTGTTGAGGCCCGGATACTTCCTGTAGGTGGCGCTCTGCTCGGCCAGGAGGCGGTCCCTGTCCCTGTCCCTGTCCGTGTCGGGGAGGCTTCCCAGTCCCGGCTGGGCCCGCCGGCCCCGAGGCGAGCTCCTCCCCCTGCACGGCGACCTTCTCCTGGAGTCGGTGGGGGAGGGGCCATCGGACGGCACCATGCAGTCCATGTGATCGTGGGCGGAGCTGTAGAGGCGTTGCGCCGCCTCGCCCTGCACCGGCCCGTCTCCGAAGGCGTCCATGATGTCATCCATGGAGGGAAACTCGCACTGGCCCCGCCTCTTGGCCCGCTGGCGGAGCTTGTTCCTGTGGTGCTCGATCTCAGACTTGTGTCTCAGCGCCACCTGCAGGACGACAGCGGGACCAGGCTCAACGCCCGCAGCCCAGCCCTCCGCCGCCGCCGCCTCTCCGCTCACCTTCTCGGTCAGGCTGGGGCTGGGCTGCGAGGCGGCGTGCGGCGGGCTGGGCTGTGGCTGCATGGCGATCAGCTGCACCTTGTTGCCCTGGCGACGCAGGCCGTCGGCCGAGCCGCGAGACAGTCGGTCGACGTGGTCAAAGATGGAGGTGGAGGACAAGAACTCATCCGGAGTGCTGCCTGAAAGGGAAACACCACTGATGAAGGCGTGGTCAGTGGCCCCCTGGTAACCATGGTGACCCAGCAGGAAGTGGAAACCTACCCAGCTTGTCCTTCCCTTGGAAGGTCAAAAAAAGAAAAAAGTGTTAAAAAGAGGGAAGAAAACACACACACACACACTCTTCTGACCGTTTCTGGGCGTCCTCCTGTGCTGCTTGCCCTCGGTGGGCGTGGCCACGGCTCGGGCGCTCTCCTCGGCCGACTCCCTGGCGCTGGATTGGTCGCTGCCCAGCGAGTCTCCATCTGACGGGCTGAGTCTGGTGGACGGAGGCGGGTCTTTCAGAGCTCCCCTTCACGCTCGCGGCTTAGCCGAGCGCCGAGCGCCGCGCCCTCACCTGCCCCGGCGCCGGCCCGACCGGGCACCTTTGTTGGAGGAGCTCTTGGACTTGGGCGTGTTGAGGTCGCCGGCGTCGGAGGGCGTGGCCTCTTTGGCGGGCGCGGGCAGCGGGCCGGGCTCCTGGATCACCAGCATGTCGTCCTTGCTGTGCTGGCCCAGGTGCAGCTTGGCGAAGTCGAAGCCCTTCACGCTGGGGGCCTGCAGCTGAGGGACACGCGCAGGTCAGCGCGCCAGCAGGCCAGGAGGCCGCGCCGCTCCCGACCTTCTGCCTCTGCTGGACGGCGTTGACGGCGTCGGGCTGGAACTCCAGCTTCTCCGAGCCGCAGAGCTTCCAGTAGAGGATGACGACGATGAAGAGCGCCAGCAGGATGGGGACGATCACGCCGACGATGAGCCAGATGCTGCTGCTGTGGGTCTCCGCGGGGGGGACGGGCGCCGTCTCCGCCGCTGCACAGGTGACAGAGGAGTGGTCAGCCGGCGCTCCGGTGGCTCGGTGCCGGTTCTGCTCCGGACTCACGCTGGGCCACGGGCTTCCGGACTCTGTGTCCCAGGATGATGGCGGCCCTCTGCGGGTCCACGCCGTTGATGGCGGCGGCGGCGGCCTCCGCCGGGATGCGCTCCCCCCCCGGACCCTCCACGAAATAAAAGACCTCCAGGGGCCGCTCTGCTCCGCCCAGCATGGCCACCCGCGCCACCTACAGGTCCAGAGTGGAGAGCAGAACCAGAAGTGCTGCCACAGGTGTGGGCTCCAGCGTCCTCCCCTACCTGCAGGCTGTGGTTGCCCGCCGCCGTGGCTCTCCGCCAGCGCCGCCTGCTGGACGCCCGCAGCCCTTCCTGCAGCAGCAGAGCCAGGCGTCGCTCCAGACGAGCGCGGAAGCTCCGCTCAGCGACCTGCTGCTCAGGAACCTCCAGAAGAACTGAGCAGAGAAGGAGGAGAAGAGTTGGACCTCAGGCGGGAGGAGGCGGGAGGAGGTGGGAGGAGGCGGCGTCCTCACCTGTGCGGACCCAGGTGGAGCGCAGGTGGTGGGACGTGTTCAGCTCCGGGTAGTGAAGGGCTGGAGCAGCAGCACAGAGGAGAACACCTGAGGACCAGCTCCGGACCCGTGTGTGCGTGTGTGTGTGTGTGTGTGTGTGTGTGTGTGTGTGTGTGTGTGTGTGTGTGTGTGTGTGTGTGTGTGTGAGTGTGTCATACGTTCTGCGATCTGCAGGACAGGAAATCCAAGGTAGAAGCTGAACTCCACCAGGCTGAGCTTCCGCAGGTGCTCGCTGACGTCTGAGCCCAGCAAGTAGCCCCGCCCATCGCGCACGGCGAAGGTGATGTCCACGGAGAGCTTGAGCCGCGCCGCCGCCACCTGCAGCGCGCTGACGTTCAGCAGCTGCAGGAGACAGACGCGGCGCTGAAGACGCTGGGGGACGGGCGGCGGCTCCTCCCTGGCTGGAGCAGGTGCGGCTGCAGGTCACCTGGACTCACCTGGACGCTGACGTCTCGGCCCTCCTGCGACCGTCTGCGCCTTCGCCGTACGCCAGAAGCAGCCCTCTTTCGATGCGCTCGCTGAAGTTGCAGACTCTGACGTCCACGTGGGCGGGGACGAACTGCAGCACCGTGTGGACCTGGTACCTGAGCTCAGGTACGCTGTACAGAGGCGAGACGGTGGGAAAGGGGGCGGAGCCTGGAGCCGACCGCCGCAGAGCGTTGACGACTGAGATGGCGGTGAAAATCAAGGGTCCGGACACCACCCTGAAGGCGAAGCTGGACGGAGTCCTGAGGAACTGAGGACCACAGACAGGGGTCAGTCACCTGACCCGGCCCAGGTGAGCAGCAGGTGAGAACATGGCCGCTACCTGCAGCTCCACCGAAGTGTTCAGCTCCTTCTTCAGGAGTTCTCTGACCTGGCTGAAACCTGGAGAGGAACCTTTGGAACTGACTGCAGGAGAAGAGACCCAGGTGAACCGACTGGGGGCCGGCGGCCCCGCCCCCGCCCCGCCCACAGTCTTACCCACTCGGACCAGGTACATCTCCGGCTTGGTGACGTTGCACAGGTACTGCCTGGTGGGCGGGGGCTGTGCTGCCCTGGGCGTGGTGACGGGCGGAGCTCTGGTCAGACTGATGGCTGTGATCTGGGTGGCGCTTGTTGCCATGGTGCTGGGGGTCCTGCTGGTTGGGGGCCCGGCTGGCGGTCCTGGGGGTGGAGGTGAAGGCATGCGCCCGGTGGTGTTGGTGGGAGGACTCCCGGGCTGCCCGACAGCGCCCGGCGGGTCACCTTCGGGTCTGGAGGTCGGGGCGGTGGTGGACGGTGTCCGGGTGGAGGCGGACTCCACTGGTGTGGGAGTGGGCCGCGGTCCTGCCGGCGGCTGCTTGCTCCCTTGCTCGGGGGGCCTGGAACTGGGGGGCGGAGTCAGAGCCGGCGTTTGTGTTTGCGTGGGTCTGATGTCGGGTTCGGTCCGAGGCGGGCCCACCCGCTCCGGGTCCCGGCCTCCCTGGCGCTCCTTCTCCCGGGCCAGCAGGTTGGTGTAGTACTCCAGGCTGTTCATGTCCGGCAGCAGCAGCTCCGTCGGCTCCAGCGGCGCCATGTCCTCCAGGTCGTAGTCCTCATCCCAGCTGGGGAACACGTCCGGGTGGGTGTGGCCAGTGTGTGGGGGGGCGCTGGCCGTGGGGGAGGAGGGCGCCAGCGGTAGGGTGGGGCGGGCGGGGAAGGCGTGGTTGCGGGAGAACCAGTCCCCCCCGTCTTCGTCGTCGTCATGGTCACCACCATCAGGCAGGGGTGTGGCCAGAGCCAGCTCCTCGCCATCGGGCACCATGAAGGACAGCGTCTCCAGGTAGTCCCCGGAGCCCCAGGCCTCCTCCAGGAAGGGGACCTGGTCCCACGCGGGAGGTGGGGTCAGAGTGGGCGGGGTTAGTGGAGGTAGTAGCGGGGGGAGGCTGGGGGCCAGAAGGTCAGGTGGTCGGAGCAACAGGTGGATGCCCTGAGCACCAGAGTCCTCTGCAGAGTCGCTACCGTTACCACGGTAACCAGGGTCTGAGGACGGGGATCTGAGGAGGTGGAGGGACCCCGAAGGCTCCTCAGAGTCCAGGAGACCTAGAAGACCAGGAGAAGGTCCAAGATGGGCGGAGGAAGGGCCAGAGCGTGCGCGCGCGCGCACACACACACACACACACACACATACACATCACACACGCACACACACACACACACACACACACACTCCCA
>CAAE01007793.1:14211-42730 GCA_000180735.1 Tetraodon nigroviridis | reverse complement strand
AAAAAAAAAAAAAAACAAAAAAAAAAAAAAAAAAAACAGAACAAAAAAAATCCATTCAGAGCTAAGCTCCATGTGGTCCTGCTTTCCCTGGTCCTGGTCCAGAAGGTCTGACGAAGACCTCGGTGCAGAGTGGAAGGATACAAAAACTAGTTCCAGCACAACCACTAATCTGATCAACACCCAACTAATAATCACCTTCAGCTGTGGAATACTTCCACTCTCTCTCACACTCACACACACACACACACACACACACACACACACACACACACACACACACACAGAGGCCTTCAGTCAGTCATAGTTGCCATGGTTACGCCATGCTTTACAACAGCATCATGTGCTGAATGAACCGATGTGATTGGTATTCAGAGGAGGACACCCTCAAAAAAGGATGGATGGATGGATGGATGGATGGATAGATCAATGGATGGATGGATGGATGGATAGATCAATGGATGGATGGATGGATGGATGGATAGATCAATGGATGGATGGATAGAAACTACATTTCCCAGGAAACACCTCAAGCGAACCACCTTTATGCTGAAACACACCTGCCCCAGGTGAGCTGGGTGTTGCCGTGGAGACCAGCCTGGCCAGCACCAGCAGGGCCACAGGTAGCCAGGGTCCGGGCTCCATCCAGGGGCTGCGTCTGGGCCGGATCACAGGGTCCATCATCTGGTCCCAAAGGTCCCAGATCCGTTAGGAAGACCTGGGGACAGGAGGAGGAGGTCCTGAAGTGGACCAGGACCAGGACCAGAACCAGCCCAGGTCCTGGTCCACTGGCTCCCCCCCACCGTTCACTCTTTGGCTTCAGATCAATCACATCTAGACGTCCATGACGTCACTGATTAAAGGGCTAATTGATCATTCAGAAACGGAACTGGGCTCGTGCGCGGTTCGGCCGATGGATTCGGTGGTTCGGGATGAGGATCTGAAACCCGACAGCCATATTCCTGTTTCTGAAAATCTCATCCGGTTCGGCCTCGCGTCACTGACCCAGAAAGCGGACTCACATCCCGGCCGAGGCGCCGCCGAGGCACCGCGATCCCCGACCCGGTTTCCAGCCGGACCGCATCCAGGTTCTGTTTGGCTGTTCAATCCACACGTTCGACGCCGGTCCTGGTTCCTGGTCCTGCGGCTGAGCAGCGCGGAGCGACACCGAGCTCCCTCCACCAGAACCGGAGCAGCAGCACAGCGGAGCCGGGTGAGGCAAACGCTCCGAAGCGACCCGAACCGACCCGAACCGACCCGAACCGACCCGATCCGACCGTCGGCAGCGGCTCCTTCCCGTCCCATCAAGACCCGAACCTACCTGCCATCCTGCTGATGCGGTTCGGCAGCGTCACGCCTCTTCCGCAGCCGCGCGGCGCGCTCCGCGTGCGCGACGGAGGAGGCGGGGGAAGTGACGTCATCGTCTTCATCACATCTTCATCCCAACCAGCACACGAGACCAAAAAAAAACCCAGCACGCGAGAATGAACGGAGATCTGTGGCAGGCTACACGCACACGCGCGCGCTCACACTACCTCACGCGAGCGCGCCTTCGCACGTACCCACACATAAAGCCATACACACATACACACACATACACCCTGAAACTGGAGCCCTGATAACAGGCAGGTTCTCCAGGACCAGAACCTGAGGAGAACCTTCTGGATAAAGGCGGGAAATAAAGGCGTGTGGGCGGGGCCTCACTGGGGGCGTGTCCTGCGAGCACCTGGAGCCTACAGATTTTTAGGAAATAAAGCTGGAGTTGAAGAAGAAAGAAGCTGACTGGGTGTGGGCGGTTCTGGTCCCTGGACCTGGACCTGGACCTGGACCTCCGTCCTCCACCCGGCTGGAGGTCACGACCTTGTGGACCACAGAGACCTGATGGGTCACCTGTTCTTGATGTGTGTGTCAGACTCTACCTGGATAAAAACCCTTTGAACGTGTGTTGAAAGTGTTGTGGAGCTGTGGGCGTGGCCAACACAGGCCTGGTTAACGTGGGGAAGGGGCGGGGCCACAGGTGAGCATATCCAGGCAGGTGCGTCAGCCGACTCGTCAGTGTGTTTGGAACGATGTCGTCCGTCCGTCTGTCCCTGGCTGTCCTGCTGGTTCTGCTGAGTTCTGTCGGTTCAACCCAGTTCGACCGGAACCGAACCGACGGGTCGGAGAACCGGCAGAACCAGAGTGAGATCCAGGACCTGAGGCCAGGTGAGACTCCTCCGGCTGCCCAGGTGAGCTGGCGGAAGCTCCCAGAGACTGAAGCTGGTTCTTCACAGATCAGATCCAGGATCAGCAGAGCGGGACATCAAACAGAACCGTGCCGGCAGGCGGAGTCTTCTCCACCCAGTTAGGGCTCACAGGTGGGTGTCTTCCTCCCTGGCAGGTAAAAACCACCACAGGTGACCTCACACACACACACACACACACACGTACACACACACACACACACACACACACACACACACACACACACACACACACGCTAGCACTGGATAGAAACCAATTACCTTGTGAAATTTGACTTTCTTGAACCTTCTTGAACCTTCTCGGACCTTCTTGAACCTTCTCGAACCTTCTCGGACCTGCGTTCCTCCAAACGTAGCTGTGGTGTTGGTCAGAGTTGATGGTGCAGATGTTCTCGTCCTCTTTTTGCAGACATAGCCGGCCAGCGAGTCTTCAACCTCGAGCTGGAGGAGGAGTCCCGGATCATCGGGGGCCAGGAGTCCTGGGCCCACTCCTGGCCCTGGCAGGTGTCCCTCCAGTTCGCCACCATGCCCGCCTGTGGGGGCGCCATCATCAGCCCACTGTGGGTCCTCTCTGCCGCCCACTGCTTCAGGAGGTCAGAGGTCGGATCCGCCCGGAGGAACAGGGGGCGGGCCCTGACGGCTCGCCTCGCCCACAGGTACAGCAAAGCCTCCTTCTGGACCGTGGCGGCCGGAAAACACGACCTGGACAACAGTCAGGAAGCGGGGCAGCAGGTGGTGGAGGTGTCGGCCATCGTCAGCCACCACCGCTACAACGCGCGCACCAAAGACAACGACCTGGCGCTGCTGCGGCTGCAGCAGCCGCTGCACTTCGACCAGCAGGTGAGACCCATCGACATCTGGACCGCCCCGCTGCCCGCCTACAGCAACTGCACCATCACCGGCTGGGGCTCCACCCGAGAGAGTGAGTTCGACCTGGGGGCTTGGCCGTGGGGGCGAGGCTTGGCTCTGACGCGGGCGCGCTCCTGTAGACGGCCCTCGGGTCCAGCGGCTCCAGGAGGTGAACGTGAGCATCCTGCCGCCGGACGCCTGCGACCGCTACTACCTGGGCCGGGTGCGGCCCTCCATGTTCTGTGCTGGGCGGGACCAGGGCGGCGCCGACGCCTGCCAGGTACCGGCTCCTCCTCCGCCCGGGTCCGGTCCGGGGCCTCTGCCGCTGACGCTGCTGGGGCCCCCAGGGGGACTCGGGAGGACCCTTGTCCTGCTTCACAGGCAGCAGGTACGAGCTGGCCGGCCTGGTCAGCTGGGGCGTCGGCTGTGGGCGGGCCCAGAAGCCCGGCGTCTACACACACCTGCGGCAGAACGTCCGCTGGATGGCCGACGTCATGGGTGAGTCCCGGCTGCAGACCCCAGCCGCCCCGCTGGGGTCTGACCCGCCGTCCCTCCACAGACGACCAGAACCGGGTGTACGAGGGCGGCGTGGAGGCCGAGGGTAGGCTTCCATCAGCACACACACGCACGCACGCACACACGCACGCACACACGCGCCTGTCCCCTCCCCCTCCCAGAGGAGGAGGACGAGTGCGGGAAGCAGCCGCGCTCCAGCTGTGTGGCAGCTTTAGGCCCCGCCCACCTGTGGTGCTCTGAGAAGGGGGAGGAGCTGGTGGAGAACGTGGTGGAGTCCTGCCCCTCCTCCTGGCCCTGGCAGGTTAGCCTGCAGTCCCACGACGGTCACTACTGCAGCGGGACGCTGATCCAGCGCCGCTGGGTCCTGACGGCTCGCCACTGCGAGGTCAGGTGAGGCGCCGCCGCTCCCGGGTCCCCCCGGCTCGGGCCGGGCTCCGCCTGTGATTGGGACCCTTGTTGGTGCAGAGCCAGGGAGGACGTGGTGGTTCTGGGAGTCCACGACCTGCGCTTCTCCTCACAAACCATCATGGTGGACCAAGTCTTCAACCTGCCCGACGACGGCCGCTTCCCCCCGAAGTCGGACCTGTCGCTGCTGCGCCTCAGCGCGCCGGCCCGCCTCAGTAAGCACCTCTCCGCCCCAGAACCTCGCCCAGGTTCCTGGCTGACTGCTTGTCTGACTGTCTCCAGCGTCCAACGTCTCCCCTGCCTGCGTCCCCGACGAGGACGAGGAGCCCAATGACAGCTGGTCCTGCGTCACCACCGGATGGGGAGCAGTCAAAGCTAAAGGTAGCGCCCAGGAGCCTTGCAGGGCCTGGGTCCAGGTCCACGCGGGTTCTGCTGGGAGCGGAACCAGGCGGTCTGGAACGCTGCCTCAGTGACTGTCCCTGCTGTCCAGGCACCATCGACCCCAACCGGCTGCACCAGGTGGGCTTGACTTTGGTGAACCAGACCAGCTGCAGACAGAGGTGGGGGGGCGGGCTCATCCAGGACTCCCACGTCTGCTCCCACCCCGCTGGCTCCGCCTCCTGCATGGTGAGCGCCGCCCTTGGCTGCCCCCTGCTGCGACAGCAGTGGCACCTCAACGTCCGACTCTCTGCAGGGGGATTCCGGAGCTCCTCTGCTCTGCCAGAAACACAGCACCTACTTCCTGTTTGGGGTGGTCACATGGGGCAGCAGAGGGTGTGGCTCCGACAAACCCGCCGTCTTTTCCAAGACCTCCCCCTTCGAGCCGTGGATCTCGGATCTGACCGAGGACGTCGGAGGACACGAATAAAGTCTCTGAGCCAGACCTTCGACCTGGAATCACTTGTTCTACGCACACGCGACCGGAATGAGGAGGGCTGACGCTCTTATTTTGAAGGGCACCACAGGATCAGCTGAACTCAGCCTTTATTTCTCGGGTTCGGGTTAGGGCCCAGAGGCAGCGGCCCGGCGATGGACCGGGGCGGTTCTGGTCCCGCCTCCCTCTCAGCTGTCCTGCAGCAGGTCGCACACACCTCCGTCCACGTTCTGTCCGTCCTCCTGAGGACAATCAGGCGGTGAGCGGCTGTAGCACCGCGTCAGCCGAAGCCCCGGAACCAGCGGCTCACCTGAGGGCGGAGCCCAGCCTCGGCAGGTTCTGGGTCCGATTCATACACCGGGTTGCAGACGCTGCGACCGCTCTGCGCCGGTGGCTCCTCCTCTTCCTCCTCTTCCTCCTGTCAAAGGAAAGTGGAAGCTGAGCGTGCACGCCGGAGGGCGGAGAAGCTCCGGGATCTGGAGGGCCCACCTTGAAGTAGTGGAAGCGGAAGGGTTTGGCCGTGTGGGAGTAGAAGCGGTAGCCCACAAAGAGCGCCGCCGTCACCAAGGAGACCAGCAGGACCACGCCCACCCCGATGCCGGCCCCGTGGGCCGCGCGCATCTGCTGGACCAACCACAAGCAAGCTGAGAGGCCGATGGAGAGACAGGCCGCGGCGTGGCTGGGGAAACCACCCACCTGTGTGGGCGGAGGCGGGGCTTCCAGCGGCCCCTGAAGGACGTGGACGATCCCGTTGGAGGCCAGGATGTCGGAGTCGGTGACAAAACGACCGTTGATGTAAAAGGACGACTGAGAAGGTGCAGAACAGACACGCTAACGCTGCAGCGCTAAATACACCCCCAAGCATGTGAGCTCTCAGCCAATCACAGACCAGAGAGGTGGGCTTCAGCATGTCGGCCACTTGGAGCACGCTCAGACGGCCCACGCGGGTTCTCAGCTGGGTCCCGTTCTTCAGCTGCTTCGCAGGAAGAGCTCTGCCCTCCGACAGGTGGAACTCGATGTCACGCTGAGTCAGCGTCTGCAGGCGCGGACAGGTGAGGTCACCTGCTCAGGTGGGGTCAGGTGACCTCGCCTGCTCAGGTGCACCACACACAGCCTCACCTGGTTCTCGGACAGCCCACTGTTGTCAGGAACGAAGAGGGTGGACTGGACCTTCAGGTCACTCAGGTGCTTCACGAAGCGCCGGCCCTCCTCCGACACCTGGGAGAAGTTCAGGATTTGCTGCAGAAGAACGAGAAGCAGAGGGAGGAAAAAGTCACGTGACCGGCTCACGCAGGTGCACCTGAGGACGGCAGGTAACTCACTGTGAGGAAGTTGGAGAAGGTGGGGGTCTCCTGGAGGACCTGCAGCAGGTTCCCGGTGCAGCTGAGACCGTCTCCGATGTAGCCGGGGCGACAGTCACACTTGACCTCTGGAGACAGCCGCTGGTGATCAGCACAGCCGAGAACAACCGAGAACAGCCTCGCCCGCCCTCCTCTTCCTCACCCTTCATCCTGTAGCAGAAGGCGTCCCAGGTCTCGCTCAGGTTCCTACGGGGACCGTAGTCCACAATGCCCACATGTCCGAAGCCACAGAGGGGGTTGGAGTAGGTGGTGGGGTAGGCCACCCTGGCCTGGTCCAGCCAGCCCGCAGCACACATGTTCATCCCACCCTGCAGACAGCAGGACCAGCAGGGCACCAGTGGGGACCAGTACAGGACCAGAACAGACCATCAGGACCAGTGGGGACCGGTGGGGACCGGTGGGGACCAGTATGGGACCAGAACAGACCATCAGGACCAGTGGGGACCAGTACGGGACCAGAACAGACCATCAGGACCAGTGGGGACCGGTGGGGACCAGTACGGGACCAGAACAGACCATCAGGACCAGTGGGGACCGGTGGGGACCAGTACGGGACCAGAACAGACCATCAGGACCAGTGGGGACCGGTGGGGACCAGTACGGGACCAGAACAGACCATCAGGACCAGTGGGGACCAGTGGGGACCAGTACGCCATGGGATTGGCGGTCATGTGACTTGTGGCTTGTGCTGCCTTCACTGACCTGCTGAGCGTAGGACAGCTGGCTGTAGGTGGCCAGGCTGGCTCCCTGGGCGGCGCAGAGCTGCTGGGCCGCTGTGTAGTTCAGCTGGTACTGACCCCTGTCAGAGCGCAGGTGGAACACCCCCAGCTGGGCGTCTGTGGGGTCGGGGGGGCAGGTGGGGTCAGGGTGAGGGTCAGGTGACAACAGAGACGGGGTTGAGACGCTGGCACAAGCGGACTCAGAACACCGCTAAACGCTGCTGTTGCTACTCTGATCAGCTGTTGTGGGACATGTGACCTTCAGAGTGAAGGTCGGAGCACTGGGCGTCCAGGTGACATCCACCGTTGTCCTGGAGACAGCGGCTGACGGGCAGCTGCCTGGGCTCGCAGACGAGGCCGTCACCGATGAAGTTCTGCTTACAGCTGCACTTCCGCTTGCCCTGAACACACACACACACCATCACTCCAACACACACTCACACACACACTCTCCTCAGGGGGCGGGTCCTCACCGGGGCCGTCATGGTGCAGGTGGCGTGCTGGTGGCAGCCTCCGTTGTCCCCGGAGGCGCAGGGGTCCAGGGGCGTGCAGACGTAGCCGTCTCCTCCGTAGCCTTTAGCGCAGCTGCAGCCTCACCTGCTCACCTGCCCTGGGAGCACCTGGCCGTGTGCGGCGCAGCCCCCGTTCATCACCTGCACACTCTGCACTCCGTCCCTGCAGACACCACATCAGCTGCGGCCTCCGCCCCCGCCTGACTCCGCCCTCCGGTCCCCGCTTACCTGTGCAGGTGAGTCCGTCCCCCTGGTAGAAGGGGCGACACACGCAGGTGTTGTTGTCCTGACAGACGGCGTTGGGCGAGCAGGCCGGCGAGCACCCAGGCAGCTGGTCTGGGCGGAGCACACGCCGTCACTGGGGCTGACCCCGCCTCCGGGGCGGGGCCTCAGCGCCCATCGGCTCCACTCACCTCCACTCACCTCCCTGACTTTCACAGCGTCGGCCCCCCCAGCCGGCGTCGCAGAAACACGCCCCTGTTCCGCCGCGTCCGCTGTCACATGACCCGTGTTCGGCACAGTCGCAGGCTGAGGCCAGAGGAAGAGACGCGTCAGCCGCGGCGCCCCCAACCCGCCGCTAGCCGCCCTCGCCGCTCACCTTCACAGGCGGCGCCGTAGAATCCATCACTACACAGCTCGCAGGCCACTCCCCCAAAACCCGGGTCACAGGCGCAGGTGCCGTTACCAAGGTGACCGTCGTCACAGTTCCCATGGTTACTGCAGGGAGAGCCCGCCCCTCCGGGACAGGCTGGGCGGGGGGAAACAGTCACGGCCGGCCCACAAAGCACGCCACCCGCACGCCAACGTGGCCTCACCCAGACAGTCGCGTCCGTAGTAACCATGGCAACACCGCGACTGCCAGACGCTGACGGCGCAGATGCTGCGACACCGGAGTTGCGGGCGATGTAGACGGACGGGAGGTCGCACTTCTGCACCTCCTGAGGGCGAAAACGCAGTCAGGACAACCGAGGCCGCCGCCGGCCAATCAGATGGCAGCAGAGCCGCCGCCGGCCAATCAGATGACACCTTCTGTCTGGAGCCTTGGGGGCAGCGAGTCGCGGAGGAGGAGCACATGGCGCATGCCATCTAGCACAGAAGAAGAAGCCGCAAAGATCAGAAGGTCCACCGACTCCAGCGGGGCTTCGGGACCTCAGCGAGGACCCAACGGACCGAGAAGTCAAAGGTCGTCTGCACGTCGCAGCGTCCTCCCAGGCTGGGCGGAGTCAGCAGGCAGTCGATCCCAAAGGCCATCCCGCCGGGAAACCCCAGGTGTCTCTGGACGATCCGGCAGGCTCCGTCGTTGACGAAGATCTCTCCCTGTTCAGAGACGAAGGTCAGAGGCCTCGCCTGGGCTCGTCCTCAGGGGCGGGGTTCTCCACTCACCACGGCGTCCGTCCCTCCGCAGCGGAAGGAGAGCGGCGAGCCCTGCAGGGTCCGAGGGGAGGCCAGGTGGACCAGGTCCTCAGCATACACCTGAAAACCGCAGAAGCTGGTGAGCCAGCTCAGCCTTGGTCGAAGCAGCTGGTTCTGCTCGGGAGACCTTCTGGGCCGGCAGGACGTGGAACTTCAGGTACTCCAGCAGCTGTGGGCGGTTCTCCCTGTGGAACAGGAAGTTCTTCTGCTCAGGCAGCAGAGAATCCAGAGCTTGATCCGAGGGCAGGAGGAGCGTCAGGGGCTGGTGGACCTCCTCTTTCAGCAGGTCCAGCACACCCGAGTCCTGGACGTGAGGCAGGAGAGCCAGCTCAGGACCGGAGTGGGCAGTGTGTGTGTGTGTGTGTGTGTGTGTGTGTGTGTGTGTGTGTGTGTGTGTGTGTGTGTGTGTGTGTGTGTGTGAGAGACCCTAACCTCCAGAAGTTTGTAGAAGGTTTTGTAGCCGTGACGTTCGGCCACATCGCTCAGGTTCAGCTGCATCAGCACAAAGTCAGACTTTAGGATGGATGAAGAGACTCAGCGCAGACGAGTCAGCAGATGTTCTTACGGCAGGCGCCTGAGGTTCTGTTGATGTCAGGTGGAACCAGAACCTGATCCACCACGTGGAGGATCCCATTAACGCTCACCTCGTCGCTGTAGGTCACATTAGCCTGGTTGATGAAGATGTGACCCTGAAGACCGACAGTCGATCGATCAACCAACACCAGCCAGCCAGCCAACCAACCACCCACCCAAACAACCAACCAACCACCCACCTAACCAACCAACCACCCACCCAACCAACCAACCAACCACCCACCTAACCAACCAACCACCCACCCAACCAACCAACCAACCACCCACCTAACCAACCAACCACCCACCCAACCACCCAACCACCCACCTAACCAACCAACCACCCACCTAACCAACCAACCACCCACCCAAACAACCAACCAACCACCCACCTAACCAACCAACCACCCACCCAACCAACCAACCAACCACCCACCTAACCAACCAACCACCCACCCAACCAACCACCCACCTAACCAACCAACCAACCAACCACCCAACCAACTACCCACCTAACCAACCACCCACCCACCCACCCAACCAACCAACCAACCACCCAACCAACTACCCACCTAACCAACCACCCACCCACCCACCCAACCAACCAACCAACCACCCAACCAACCAACCACCCACCTAACCAACCAACCACCCACCCAACCAACCAACCAACCACTCACCTAACCAACCAACCAACCACCCAACCACCCAACCAACCAACCACCCACCCAACCAACCAATTACCAACCTACCCAATTAACCGACTGAGCAGCCAATTACCAACCAACCAACCAACAAATTAACCAACCAACCAATCGATGGTCACCTGACTGGAGCTGGTGGTCAGGACCAGTCCTGACAGAGAGGTCAGATTCCGGGGTCGACTAAGGTCAACAGGAAGTAAAGTATGGCACATGACAATGTGGCTGCGCAGGATGGTGGCGAAGTGCTCCCCACTGAGTGGTAGTTTCTGAAAAACATGTCAGACACTCGTTTTAGCATTGTTGCTAATGCTAAAACGAGTGACTTTCCAACAGCATTTAGCTTCAGAAGTAAAAATCAAAGGAAAAAAGCTTTTCTCAGGTCACCTTTCCTTTTTTTATCTGTTCGAAAGCGTCCGAACTGGGGGCGAAGACGGTGAAGGGGCCGCGACCCTTCAGAGGGATCTCCATCATCTGAAAGGTGGAACACGCGTTAGCGCTGCCGGCCTACGGGGGGCAGCAGGGCAACAGGTGACAGCACCCACCATCAGGCCCAGGTAAAAGTCCCTCAGCTTCTTCTTCAGGAGTTCCTGCAGAGTTAGCCATTAGCATTCGCTAGCTGGGGCTGCCTGGAGGGGGCGGGGCCTCGCTCACCTTTGCCACGGTGCCTCTGCAGCTGAATCCGTCCCCAACGTAGTTGGCGGAGCAGGTGCAGGTTCGGACTCCGGGAGCAGACATGTTACACCTGGCATTGTCGCCGCAACCGCCGTTTTTCTGAGACGGCTCAAGGTTAGCGCAAGAGCGGGCAAACGCACACCCGCCGGCTCCAAACTCACCTTCAGACACAGGTTGATCATCTGGCAGTGGTGTCCGTCGCCGGCGTAGCCGTCATGACAGGTACAAGAGGTCTGCACGCAAAGCAGCACCGGTCAGAGCGCAGAAGCCGCGAAACCGGCCGCAAACGTGCGATTGACCTTGTTCGGTCCGACGTGGAGACAGTCGGCGTTCTCGTGGCAACCCTGGCTTCCCTCCAGACAGGCGTTGATCTCTGAAACACAAAAGTCCTGAGGATCCTGAAGGCATCACCCCTGTCTGTATGTCCCTGTCGTACACTCAGCATTTAGCATGCTAGCAACCATGACTCAGCAAGTATGGCGCCGTGGAAAGGCGGTCCTACCGACACACACGAGTCCATCACCGGAGAAACCGCTATGGCAGACGCAGTCTCTCCTGCCTGGCAGAGTTCTCTTGCAAACCGCGTTCACGCTACAGCCACCGTTGTTCAGAGCACAGGCATCTCGAGCTACACACACACACACACACACACACACACACAGAGTCAGCCCCCGGATCGGTGCTCCTCTGCCAGCTTCTCCACCTCCTAACCCTGGCAGGAGGTTCCATTCCCTATGAAGCCAGCGGCGCAGAGGCATCGGAACCCTGACGCCATGGTGATGCAGCTGTCAACAACAGGAAGCAGAAGGTGGTGAGTCCTGCGGGGATGCAGCGATGGCAACCTGAAGGGGGCGCCGCGGCTCCTCCACTCACTTGGCACTGGTGTGACATCTGATGGAGCCACACAGGTCGTCCAGTGGGTGGATCTCTGGAGGACGACATCAAAGACACCAAAGACAGCCACTGGTTTGACTGGTGCAGCAGGCCTGCTGGTGACCCTGCTGGTGACCCCTGCTGGTGACCCTGCTGGTGACCCTGCTGGTGACCCCTGCTGGTGACCCTGCTGGTGACCCTGCTGGTGACCCCTGCTGGTGACCCTGCTGGTGACCCTGCTGGTGACCCTGCTGGTGACCCCTGCTGGTGACCCTGCTGGTGACCCCTGCTGGTGACCCCTGCTGGTGACCCCTGCTGCTGATCCCTGCTGGTGACCCTGCTGGTGACCCCTGCTGCTGATCCCTGCTGGTGACCCTGCTGGTGACCCTGCTGGTGACCCCTGCTGGTGACCCTGCTGGTGACCCCTGCTGCTGATCCCTGCTGGTGACCCCTGCTGGTGACCCTGCTGGTGACCCTGCTGGTGACCCCTGCTGCTGATCCCTGCTGGTGACCCTGCTGGTGACCCCTGCTGCTGATCCCTGCTGGTGACCCTGCTGGTGACCCTGCTGGTGACCCTGCTGCTGATCCCTGCTGGTGACCCCTGCTGCTGACCCCTGCCGTACCTTCCTCACAGGCGACTCCTCTCCAGCCGACGTCACAATCGCAGGTCCCGTCGCCGGCGACACCGTCGCTACAGCGACCGTTCTTACAGCTGCAGTCTGTCCGGCAGAGAAGCGGGATGACCCCTGTTGACCCCTGGGAGAAGGTGCGCCTGCGGCTGCCACCAACACGCGGAACCTACCCTGGTCACAGTGGACGCCGTACTTGCCGCCCTGGCAGGTTTCGCAGGCCGTTCCGTTGAAGCCTTTGTGACACTGACAAAGTCCGGTTCCGTTGGTTCCGTCCACACAGACTCCGTTCCCGTAGCAGGGTCGGCCGCTGGGTCCGGGACAGGGTTCACAGTGCTCCCCGAAGAAGCCTGGGCAGCACCTGTGAACCTGCAGACAGAACCGTCACGGCTGGGTCTGCGTCCGACCTCCGGCTGCTCCGTCACCCACCAGGTTCTTCCTGAGGCAGGTGGTTCTGCAGCCGATGGTCAGCAGGCGTTCTGACTCAAAAATGTGGGAGAACAAACACTTCTTCATCCTCACAGATTTCTGCAGAAACCAGAAGGTCCGCTTAGTGGGTGGTCTCCTCCCCACAGCAGAACCTTGTTTGTGGGGAGCAGAAGTTCAGTGTGGTGTGTGAGGGAGTTCCTACGTCTGGAACGGTGTCGTTGGGGCACAGTTTATTCCGGGAGAACATGCAGTCCACACAGGAACCCTGTGGAGAAACAGAGTTGGGTCCTGGTTCCAGCACAGGTCTGAGGGTCCGTCTGAGGTTCTAAGGTTCTGCTGAGGGTCCGTCATTACCCTAAACTTGGAGTACTTGGTTTCATCGCAGCGGTTCCGGACGATGCTGAGGACCTGGGAGAGACCGTGGATGACTCCGTTTCCGCTCACCATGTTGGACGAGTTGACCTGGACGTTGTTGACAAACAGCTGGGACACAGAGACACGCGTGGGTGACGGATTCTGCCAGGACGCCTGACGGCTGAACCACGGTTGCTGGGGGAACCTTTCCGTCCAGAGGGAAGATGCGGAGCTGGAAGGAGAAGCCAAGCATCGTCTGCTTGTAGCCGCCAGCTTGAAGGTCGGTCTTCAACAAGCGCTCGGCCGTCACCACGTGGTAACGAGTGGTGTTCACATCCTGTTGGTAGAAAACAAAAGCGGGGTTCCTGTTGGAGGTTCCCGGTGTTCTTGTTGACCACAGACTTGGGTCTGGAGGTTCCCTGTTCCCAACCCTAACCCGGGTCCGTCGACTGCGGCCCTCAACCCTGGCCAGGGTGGAACCTGTCGGTCACATGACCACTAGCCCACACCGCGGGTGTACTCACCGGCAGAGGGAAGGTTGACATGAACGTACCAGTGCAGCCGAAGACGTCCTCTTCAGGTAATCCTCGACGGCGGCGTTGGTGGGTGCGAAGACGGTGAACTCGTCCGCCTGTTGGATCTCTCCGCTCAGGTTGTAAACCTCAACACAAGAGAGACAAGTTATAGAGAAAACCCCATCCTGTGGGCGGAGCTTCGGCCCGCTGTCCTTACGGCGAGGTAGGAGCGGAACAGCGAGAACTCGGGCCTCAGGGCCAGTGTGGCCAGCAGGCCTTCGCTGAGCTTCCTGTCAGGAACCAGAACCTGGACACAGAACAGGTCCATGAGGACAGGCTGAGGACAGAGTGTCCCTGCTGGGATGCGTCCGCCGTCACCTGGTTGATCATGTGGATCAGCCCATTGGTTGCAGCGATGTCTGCCGTGGTGACGGTCGCTCCTCCAACAGCCACCAGCTAGGAGGACCAAGAGTCCAGAAGGTCAGAAGAGCAGGGTCCCCCAGCACTAGGCCCGCCACGCTGCCGCGGACTCACCTCGCCGCCGACGGAGACAGGGAGGCTTGTCCTGAGGAAGGAGGTCAGGGAGGTCAGGTTGCCGAGGCTGGACCATGGATGGACTCCGGGGATCATGTGGTTCCTGCGGACACACGGTTGCGTGTAGACGGGGACTCAAACCAAACCGAAGTACCGGTTGACCTGTAACCTGATGAGACTCGGCAGGTTTTCCTTCGCGGTCCAGAAGTTCCTGTCCTCCGAGGACATTTTGGCAACGGCAGCAGAAGACGGAACCAGCAGGGTGAGGTTCTGATCCGCCAGAGACTCGGAGACACCCGACGCCTGAAAGACAACGTTAGCATTCTCCTGCGGGACCAGCGGGGCAGGCGAGGGCGCCGGGTTGTGGGATCCACGCTACTCACGCTGGTCCAGGCGAAGAACTGGGAAGCATCTTGGAGGACCATCAGCTCCTGAAGGCAGCAGATGCTCTGGTGAACCGGAGCGTCGGCGCCAGCACGAGCGCACACAGTCGCGTCCTCACCTGCTGGACCGAGCCGTAACACACGCGACCGTCTCCCACGTAGCCCTCGTCACACACACACGTCCACTGGGAGGCCACCAGGAGGCAGCTGGCCTGGACACGGTCACCAGTGGTCAACGGTGGCACAGACGGACCAGGTAGTAACCAGGAAATAACCAGGTAATAACTGGGTACTGACCAGGTAATCGGATACTGACCAGGTAATGACCGGGTAATGACCAGGTAATAACCGGGTACTGCCCAGGTACTGACCGGGTAATAACCGGGTAATGACCAGGTAATGACCGGGTACTGACCAGGTAATGACCGGGTAATAACCGGGTACTGACCAGGTACTGACCAGGTAATAACCCGGGTACTGACCAGGTAATGACCGGGTAATAACCGGGTACTGACCAGGTACTGACCAGGTAATAACCGGGTACTGACCAGGTACTGACCAGGTAATCGGGTACTGACCAGGTAATGACCGGGTAATGACCAGGTAATGACCGGGTACTGACCAGGTAATGACCAGGTAATAACCGGGTACTGCCCAGGTACTGACCGGGTAATAACCGGGTAATGACCAGGTAATGACCGGGTACTGACCAGGTAATGACAGGTAATAACCGGGTACTGCCCAGGTACTGACCAGGTAATCGGGTAATGACCAGGTAATAACCGGGTACTGACCAGGTAATGACAGCTTCCTTCTGCGGCGACACACTGGTTCAAAGCCTCACACTCCAGACCGTTTCCTTTGAATCCTCCTTTGCAGCTACAGTCGCTCTGTCGGTCAGAAGATGGTCAGTCTCGTTACCATGGAGACGGTGTAGTTGCAGTTTGTTGCTTGAGTTTAAATGCGGACAGGAGAAACTAAATCGGGGGTCAACTCTGACCCATCTCTGGTTCCAATAAGGGGTTTTCTCAGATTCTGGTTCTTAACCTGTCCTGGGCCCACGTAGATGCAGGTGGCGTTGGGGTGGCAGCCCCCCCGCTCAGGGGCCTGGCACTTGTTGATTGGCTGGCACTCGTCCCCGTCCTCCTTCCACCCGCTCAGACACTGGCAGGGTGAACCGGAGCGTCGGCGCCAGCACGAGCGCACACAGTCGCGTCCTCACCTGCTGGACCGAGCCGTAACACACGCGACCGTCTCCCACGTAGCCCTCGTCACACACACACGTCCACTGGGAGGCCACCAGGAGGCAGCTGGCCTGGACACGGTCACCAGTGGTCAACGGTGGCACAGACGGACCAGGTAGTAACCAGGAAATAACCAGGTAATAACTGGGTACTGACCAGGTAATCGGATACTGACCAGGTAATGACCGGGTAATGACCAGGTAATAACCGGGTACTGCCCAGGTACTGACCGGGTAATAACCGGGTAATGACCAGGTAATGACCGGGTACTGACCAGGTAATGACCGGGTAATAACCGGGTACTGACCAGGTAATGACCAGGTAATAACCGGGTACTGACCAGGTACTGACCAGGTAATAACCGGGTACTGACCAGGTAATGACCGGGTAATAACCGGGTACTGACCAGGTACTGACCAGGTAATAACCGGGTACTGACCAGGTACTGACCAGGTAATCGGGTACTGACCAGGTAATGACCGGGTAATGACCAGGTAATGACCGGGTACTGACCAGGTACTGACCGGGTAATAACCGGGTAATGACCAGGTAATGACCGGGTACTGACCAGGTAATGACAGGTAATAACCGGGTACTGCCCAGGTACTGACCAGGTAATCGGGTAATGACCAGGTAATAACCGGGTAATGACCAGGTAATGACCGGGTACTGCCCAGGTACTGACCAGGTAATCGGGTAATGACCAGGTAATGACCAGGTACTGACCAGGTAATGACCGGGTACTGACCAGGTAATCGGGTAATGACCAGGTAATAACCGGGTACTGACCAGGTAATGACAGCTTCCTTCTGCGGCGACACACTGGTTCAAAGCCTCACACTCCAGACCGTTTCCTTTGAATCCTCCTTTGCAGCTACAGTCGCTCTGTCGGTCAGAAGATGGTCAGTCTCGTTACCATGGAGACGGTGTAGTTGCAGTTTGTTGCTTGAGTTTAAATGCGGACAGGAGAAACTAAATCGGGGGTCAACTCTGACCCATCTCTGGTTCCAATAAGGGGTTTTCTCAGATTCTGGTTCTTAACCTGTCCTGGGCCCACGTAGATGCAGGTGGCGTTGGGGTGGCAGCCCCCCCGCTCAGGGGCCTGGCACTTGTTGATTGGCTGGCACTCGTCCCCGTCCTCCTTCCACCCGCTCAGACACTGGCAGACGTGAGAGCTCACGCCCGTCTTTATGCATTTGGCCTGCAGGAGGCGCGCGCGCGCACACACACACACACACACACACACACACACACACACACACACACACACACACTGAACTGAACCAGATCCCGGTCCAGACCGATCCGGTCTCTTCGGGAGTGGGGGACACGTACGTTCAGACTACAGCCGCCGCGGTGAGGAGGCGCGCAGGGGTCGGACTCCACGCAGGTGATCCCGTCGCCCTGGAAACCAGGTTTACACACGCACCTGCAGGCAGAACAGCAGCACCGCTGAGGTGGTGGCGGAGGCGGGCGGGGCCGGAGGACTCACCTGACGGCTCCCTGGCTGAAGTCGCAGTCTGCGTGGGCGTGGCAGAAGTGCGCCTGGGCGCCGCAGGCAGCCGTCTGACGGTCGCAGAGCCGCCCGGTGAAGCCCGGCAGACAGGAGTCCGCCTTGCAGCCACCGTCCGAGTCCGGACGGTTGTCGCACTGGCCGTGGACGCAGGGACACACTGCGAGCACAGGTGGGCCAGGTGAGTGGACGCCACACCTGCAGCCACGGGTCGGCGCTGCACCTACTTCTGTCGCAGGCGGGTCCGTATTTGCTGGAGGACCCGCAGTACTGGCAGCGGGAACCTCGGAAGTTGGGCTCGCAGGCGCACGTCCCGTTGCCAGCAATCCCCTCCGAGCACTGAAATGGCACACCGGTCTGCCTCACGCTAGCCCACAGCACACGCTAAAGTCACACGACCTGCTGAGGGCTGACCTGTCCGTGTCCTGAGCAGGGGTTCTGATGTCCGCCGGGACAGGGACGGCAGTCCGGGCCGTAGAAGCCCTGACAGCAGACTGGAGTCTGGACACAGAGCAGTTAGCTTTAGCTTTCAGCTGCAGAGGACGCGAAGGACGTGGAGGACACGGAGGCGGAGTCTGTTTACCGTGACTGTGGCGTTACACAGAGGGGAGCAGCCTGTGGCCGGAACCGCCAGAGGATAGCCGGTGGACAGCGTGTAGACACACCCCAGCGTGGAGAAGCCCTGAGCAGCGGAGACAAGGTCCTTAGGGTCTGAGCCGCCGGTTCCTGCAGGAACCTCAGACGCCTCCTTACTGTGGGAACTCCAGAGGGACACTGAGCCAGCCGGACTCTGGAGCAGCTGACACATTCACCCTGCAAGGAGACATCAGACGAACCGCCTGGAGCTACTTCAGCTGAGCTAAGGGCCCTAGCCCTAGCTGACACGCTAACCGACCAGCAGATGCTGGAACTTCCCACCTTGATGATTCTGCTCTCGGTGACGTCACACCTGTGAGGCAGCAGGGGCCTGATGGAGGCGGGGACCAGGACTCCATCCATCACGTATAGACGACCGTTCTTTGCTTCGACCGCGGCTTCCAGCACCGCAGCTCCGCCCACCAGGATCTGACCCTGGAGCACGGTCATATCAGGGTCAGATCGGGGTCTCCCTGCTGTTGCTAGGCAACCTTCACCACCACACTTACGTTGTCGGTCACATTGATGGTCAGAACCTGGTTGGCCAGCGAGACAACGCTGGGGGTGGACACGATGTTGAAGACGTCCAGCTTCAGAGGAGCAAGAGGCAGAATGAGGACCCAGCGAGGTTGCTGCACCAGGTGGTGTGACGAGAACCTACCGCCGCCGAGGTGATCACATGGTTCCTCAGCAGCTCCACCAGCTTGGCATGACCCTGGACACCAGCGCGTCGGTGAGCGGATGGAAACCACAACAGAGCAGCACCGCTGCAGGTCTCACCTCAGCAGTGCGAAGGTAGGTCAGGTGACCTTCCGCCATCAGATCAAAGGCTGAACTGATGGGAGCAAAGACCGTGATGGGTCCAGGCAAGTCCAGCATCGCCTCCAGGTCTGCCTTCTGCAGACAAGTAAACACGGAGCTGGGTTTGGGACGGTCACACGGTCGGGGTCCAGGGGGACGGACACACGGTCGGGGTCCAGGGGTACAGTCACACGGTCGGGGTCCGGGGGGGACGGTCACACAGTCGGGGTCCAGGGGGGACAGTCACATGGTCGGGGTCCGGGGGGGACGGTCACACAGTTGGGGTCCGGGGGGGACGGTCACATGGTCGGGGTCCAGGGGGGACAGTTACACGGTCGGGGTCCAGGTGAGACGGTCACATGGTCGGGGTCCTGGGGGGACGGTCACATGGTCAGGTTACCTGCAGCAGAGGCTTCAGAGTGCTAAACTTTCCGTAGTCTGAGATGATCTTCATCATGTTCTCCTGTCAGAAACACACAGGAGGTCGGTGACCTCAGTCCCAGAGCAGGAAGCAGCATCTCAGGTGCGCGTGTCCACCTGCGCGTCGCTCTGGACGATGGGGGCGACGCTGTCCATCAGCTTGTTGATCAGGTGAATCATCCCGTTGGACGCCATGATTCCCGCCTGCACGATGGCTCCTTTCTTCCTGCTGCCGTGGAGACGGATCCGAGTCTCCAAGTCCTGCTGAGACCAGACAGGTGTGACGGGTGTGGGTGGTCCCGCCTGTCGCTAGGCAACAGAAGGCTGGCCCTCACCCCGCCTGAGGCGTCCACTTCGGCCGATTTGCCCGTCAGGGTGTAAAACTGGTCGCTTTTCTTCAGCGTGTCCAAGGTCATCACCCCGGCAACCAGGTGCAGCTGACACAGGTACCTGGCGCTGGAGGGGTCGGCGGTCAGGGTCTTCACCTGGAGGACGAGCAGCAGCGTGGCTGAGTGGGCGGGGACAGGGGCGGGGACCCGCGGGTCCGCCGGAGCCTCACCGGCGTTCCTCGGAAGGCCTTGTTGATGGGCACGAAGGCGGTGAAGGGCCCCAGGTTCTGCAGCGGCCAGGACACGGAACCTGCCGGGAGGAAGACGCAGGAGCTGAGACGCGTTCAGACCGGCGGCGCCGGAGGAGCCAAACGGGTCAGACCGAAGAGGCTGATGGCAGCGCTCAGCTGGCCGCTCCACGCGCCTCCGGGCTCGGTGTTCAGCTCCTGCAGGCGCTCCACGATGTTCCCGTAGCACACCTTCCCGTTGCCCACGTAGCCCTGCCGGCAGGTGCACCTGAGGGGAGGAGCCACAGGTGGGCCTGCGCCTCTGGCCCGCACAGGCCGCGGTCAGGTGACTCACCTTGGCGTCGCCGGGCCCACCGTGGTGCAGTCGGCGTTCCTGTGGCAGGTATGCGGTTGACACGCCTCCTCCAGGCGGCAGGAACCGTCGGGGACGCGCTCGAAGCCGGGAAGACACTCACAGTGGGCCTGAAAGAGGAAGAAGGAGCTCTCAGTGCTGCCCCCACAGGCCTGGAGGAGTCCCTGCGGCTCCGGGTCCAGGTCCTGGTCCTGGTCCTCACCGTTCCGGGTCCATCGTAGACGCAGCGCTGGGACGCAACTGAGCAGCCTCCTTGTTGGCTCTGACAGGGGTCGACAGCCACGCACACGCGCCCGTCCCCGCTGTAGCCATGGTTACAGGTGCACGTGTGCTGGCCCGGGCCCGTGTGGACGCAGGCGGCGTGGGCGTGGCACACGTTCTGGAGACACGGGTCGATGGCTGAGGGACGAGACACAGAACACAGAGGTTCTCCTCCTGACGGTCCCGGCTGGTCTCGGCGGCATCGGACTCACGGAGGCACTGCTGGCCCGACTTCTGGTAACCATGGAGACACTGGCACCGCAGGAGGCCCGTGGCCGCCTCCTCCACGCAGCGGGAGTTCTGCAGACAGCCCAGCGCCGCACACTCGGGACGCTCTGGCGCAGCACGGGAGCAGCAAGGGGCTCAGGTGAGCACAGATGAGCCTCCGGAGGCTCCACAGGTGATCGGCCACTGACCTCGGTCACAGGTGGGACCACTGTACCCAGAGAAGCACGTGCACTGGCCAGAACCGGCTATTCCAGAGTCACACAGTCCGTGGACGCAGGAGCACTCTGAGCCGGCAGAGAGGCACAGACAGGTCAGCGGGAGAGGTCAAGGGTCAGAGGTCACCTCTGTCAGAGGACATTACCAGAGCTACAGGTGGGCCCGTATCGACCCGGTGTACAGTCCTCACAGGAAGTCCCCACAAAGCCCGGCTGGAACACACACACACACACACACACACACACACACCAGGATCTGAGCAGGAACCAGCCGAGGAACCCTAGCCCTTGTGTGTGAGGCAGCGCTCTGGGTCCCGGTACCTGGCAGCTGCAGACTCCGGTTCCCCCCAGGCCATCGGAACAGGCCCCGTGGCCACTGCAGGGTGTGTCGGCTCGCTCCGGACACTCTGCAACACACACACGCACGCACACACACACACACACACACACACACACACACACACACACACACGCGGCTCAGATGGGCAGGAAGACTTGGCCCCGGGACCACCTGAACCAGACCTGCTGACGCAGAACCTGCAGGGGAAGGAAGTCCCAGTTCCTGCATCCTGTACCCAGTGCTCGTCATGTGACCCCCCCAGAGGCCCCTCCCCCTCCGCGCTAGCAGCAGGAACCCACCGGCGCAGTCCGGACCCCAGAAGCCGGGACAGCAGCTCTTCACCTCCACCTCCTGGTAGCACTCGAAGGAGCAGCCGGGGACGTGCAGCCTCAGGCTGGAGGTCCGGATGTGGAAGGTGCAGTCCCGGGCCCCGGACCCCGGGGTCTGCCGGAACCCGGCGGGGCAGGACCTGAGCATGCTGATGGTGCAGGAGTGACACGCCACCCGGGTCCGCAGCACCGTCGCATTGGTGCAGAAGTTCTGATGACAGAGGAGAAGAAGCTTTGGGTCAGACAGGGCTGCTGCTGCTGCTGCTGCTGCAGCACACGCACACAAAAAAAAAAAAAAAAAAAAAAAAACACACACACACACACACACACACAGAGTAAACAGGATGTGGACTATCGGCTCCATCTGAAGCTCCAGGAATCAGGTCCTGGATTCCTGGACCCCCTGGAGGATCCAGAACCAGACCGGGGTCTGGAACGTGTTGGTCAGTCAAACCTGCAGCGCCGCCGCGGAGCTCCTCCTCTCCAGTATGACCATCAGACACAGCAGCAGCGTCTTCACACACCCGTCCATCTCCATGGCGACTGCTGACTGGATCAGGTCCAGGTTGCTGCTGCTTATCAGGAGGCTTCTGGAGCTCCTCCTCCTCCTGCTCCTCCTCCTGCTCCTCCACTGCTGACCCAGCACTTGTGTTTGAGCTCCTACATTTACCATGACCATCCATCCACATCCTTCCATCATCCATCCATCTCAGCTTTGGTAGTTCTACAAACACAAGATTCACACCATCATCTGTTTGTGACTGATCCCAGAGAGACCTGTGGAATGTGTGTGTGTGTGTGTGTGTGTGTGTGTGTGTGTGTGTGTGTGTTGAATTGCAGGAAATCCTGAAAAATGACTGCTGCTGTATCTGTCTTTCCTGAAACTTTTTGCTCAATCATCAAACTGATAAAACACACACACACACTCTGCTGAGTCAATGATCTAACTGGGTTCTGAAGGTCCTCCAGAAGGATCTCCTGAAGGTTCCTGTCACCTTCCCTTCGGGACCCTGGGAGAAGGTTAGACTGCTGGGACCAGAACACAGGCAGCCAACACGTGATTGAGGCTTTAATGAGTTCACGCCGGATACAGCAGTCCCGCGGGGGCCCAGCAGGGGGAGGCAGAGCTCCGGGCACCCGACCTGCGTCTGGGGCCCCCGGGGGCCCCCGGAACGCTTCTGCAGTCCCAGTCCACGCTTCCACTCGCCCGACCAGAGTTGCAGCCTGGCGCTCCACCCTGAGCCAGTCCGGCAGCACCTCGGGGTTGGCGGGTCCTCGGGCCTCAGGCTGGAGGCGGAGCTTCTGCTCACCTTTACTTGCAGGTGTGGGTGTCGTTCATGCGCTCGCAGCGTCTGCAGCGCACGTAGCAGCACCACACGAACTTGCAGTCGCAGCGCTGCACGTGCCGCACCACGTGCGTGTTGTAGCCTCGGCCGCAGCACAGCAGGTTGCAGCCGTCGGCGCCGCCGGAGCTGCGGCTGCAGCGGCGCCCCCTGGTGCCCGCCACGCCGCGGCGCCGGTCCTCCACGCAGTAGTTGGGAGACTTGTGGATGAAGACCAGCTGCTGGCCGTCCACGGGGGGGCGGAGCCCGGCCTTCCTGGCCCGCTTCCTGGAGGGGCTGGTCACCTGCACGCTGCGCTCGTAGCGCTCCTTCAGGTACACGCCCACTCGCTCGAAGGCCGCCGTGGTCTTCCAGCAGGTCTTGGCTGCGCAGGAGCCGGAGACGCCGTGGCAGCGGCAGTGGGTGGGCATCAGCCTGTGGACGGCCTGGGGACAGAGGGACAGGCGCTGAGGACGGGCCACAGGCGGCCCACGGGCAGGGCTGGGCGTGGCTCACCTGGCGGCCCACCTCGCCGTTGTGCTGGTTCATCGCGGCCAGCGTGAACCCTCCGCCGCTCGACGCGTTTCTGCCGCCGTCCATGAAGCGGCGGCTGAACCAGGTCCCGTAGCGAACGTGTTCCGAACAGCCCCCCCAGTGCCAGCGCTCCTCCGCCAAGCCCCGCCCCCGGCCTTCACACGCACACTCCGTCCTGTTGCCGTGACTACAGAAGAGCGTGACGGCGTGGACCAACCCGGCCGCCATCACGGCGTAGATGAATGCCGTCTCCTTGGTTCCTGTTTGGGCAGAGACAGGAGGGGGGTCAGCAGGACTCAGGCCTGGGCCTGGACCTGGACCTGGACCTGGACCTGGGCGACTCACCGCTGGTTAACTCCTGTCCAAACACCGAGGGGGTCTGGCTGGTGGAGCAGTTCCACCGCTCGTGTCTGAACTGGTTCTGGCACTCGGAGACGGCGAGCCGGGCCCCGTCCTGGATGCTGGGCAGCAGGAAGGACTTCTTCTGGCACAGGCTCCTCTGGCGGGGACTCAGGGGGACATGAGAACAGTTGAGCTGCTCTGGGACGCCCACCGAGGTCACGCCGAGCCACCTAAGGAAGACCAGGTCAGGACGGAGACCAGGTCAGGACAGGGACCAGGTCAGGACAGGGACCGGGTCAGGACAGGGACCGGGTCAGGACGGGGACCAGGTCAGGACGGAGACCAGGTCAGGACAGGGACCGGGTCAGGACGGGGACCAGGTCAGGACGGAGACCAGGTCAGGACAGGGACCGAGGTCAGGACAGGGACCGGGTCAGGATGGAGACCAGGTCAGGACAGGGACCGGGTCAGGACGGAGACCAGGTCAGGACGGAGACCAGGTCAGGACAGGGACCGGGTCAGGATGGAGACCAGGTCAGGACAGGGACCGGGTCAGGACGGAGACCAGGTCAGGACAGGGACCGGGTCAGAACGGAGACCTGGTCAGGACAGGGACCGGGTCAGGACGGAGACCAGGTCAGGACGGAGACCCAGGTCAGGACAGGGACCGGGTCAGGACGGAGACCAGGTCAGGACAGAGACCGGGTCAGAACGGAGACCTGGTCAGGACAGGGACCGGGTCAGGACGGAGACCAGGTCAGGACGGAGACCAGGTCAGGACAGGGACCGGGTCAGGATGGAGACCAGGTCAGGAGCGGGCGACCAGGTCAGGACAGGGACCGGGTCAGAACGGGGACCAGGTCAGGACAGGGACCAGGTCAGGACAGGGACCGGGTCAGGACGGAGACCAGGTCAGAACAGGGACCGGGTCAGAACGGAGACCTGGTCAGGACAGGGACCGGGTCAGGACGGAGACCAGGTCAGGACGGAGACCAGGTCAGGACAGGGACCGGGTCAGAACGGGGACCAGTCAGGACAGAGGACCAGGTCAGGACAGGGACCGGGTCAGGACGGAGACCAGGTCAGGACAGGGACCGGGTCAGGACGGAGACCAGGTCAGGACAGGGACCAGGTCAGGACGGAGACCGGGTCAGAACGGAGACCTGGTCAGGACAGGGACCGGGTCAGGACGGAGACCAGGTCAGGACAGGGACCAGGTCAGGACGGAGACCGGGTCAGAACGGAGACCTGGTCAGGACAGGGACCGGGTCAGGACGGAGACCAGGTCAGGACAGGGACCAGGTCAGGACAGGGACCAGCTCTCCCACATAACTAACACAAAAAAAAAAAACCACACAAACACACACACACACACACACACCCCGGTCCTCCTGTCCATGGTGCTGGTCCAGTGTGTTCTGTCAGGAGCAGCCGTTGCCATGGTTACGGCCGACTTCACCCGTCTTGTTTTGAGGTGAACCCCGTAAATGGGCTGATGACGTCACCCCGAAGCAGAACCACCGGAAGCAGCACCTGCCCGTCCCGACTCTACTCGGTCCGCTCCAGAAGCGGCTCAGCAGCTCCGGGTCGGAACCACCGTCAGCGGGTCGGAACCACCTACATCCAGCCGCCTCCGCACGTCCGCGGGCCCAGCAGCACCAGCAGCACCAGCAGCAGCGTCGAAACCAACATGCTTCGGTCTCCATCTCCGCGTCCGGGTCCGCGTCCGGGTCCGCGTCCAGGTCCGCTCTGAGTCCCGCACTGACCAGCGCGCGGTGGCCCCGCCCCGCTTCATCCCCATTGGACCGCGGCAGACAGAACCGGGCGCGGATTCTGGGCGGTCACGTGACCCCGGAGACGCGACGGTTCCGCTTTCATTCAAAACCTTTTTTCTTTATTGTCTCGTTAAAAAGTCACTACAGAAACATGGACGACATCACGTGATCACCAAACACACCTATCAGCCAACAGAACATTTAAGAACATTCCAGCGTGGGAACCCAGAAGAACCTGAGAGAACCCAGGAGAACCAGAAAGAACCCAGGAGAACCTGAGAGAACCCAGGAGAACCAGAAAGAACCCAGGAGAACCCTAAAAACAGCACTCGGTACTTACAAGCTGGTCCCGGTTTGGTGCCTTTTGAAGAAGTTCTACACAAAAACAGAGTGTTCAAGTAGCTGCCTGATGCTAAAACTAGCTCGTGTGCATTTAGCTCTAATTGGTCCAAAAGAAAACAGCTGTTGCTCCAAAAAGGCTTTGAAGTCAGAAGTTCTGGCAGCAGTGGGGAACTGTGTGCTAACGTCACACAGCAGGGTTAAGCTAATCAATACCACAAAATGTACAACCGGCTTTAAAGGATAGCTAGCATCGTTAGCCGTTAGCGTCAGCACTAACATGAGAACATCCAAAAACCTCGGAGCCACAAATGTCCAGCATTCAGTGTGATGGCTCCTCCCACTCCCAATACACACACACACACACACACACCTTTAGTTTTTGGGGCATAGTCTACTCAGCAGGATCTCAGAGTACACCTGGTTCACTGCTCCTCTCACGTGATAGGATGAGGCTTTAGGCCACGCCTCCTGCTCTGTATCAGATTGGCCGATGGTTCCGACTCCAGTTCCGTTGGTTCCGGTCCTGGTGTTTGTGGACGTCGTACTGGTTGACTTGGTCAGGGAGCTGAAGGTCACCTGAACATGGACACAAGGGGGAGATAGGTGTCTCACGCACAAACGCACGCACGCACGCGAACGAACAAACGCACACGCAAACGCACACGCACACACACACACCTCGTGGAAGTGGCAGGCGCAGCGGCCCTGCAGGAACTCCCGGGGCCGGCCCATGGTGATGCTGAAGGTGTCCACCACCTCGTAGCCCTGCTCCTCTGCTGCCTGGATGATCTTCAGGTTCTCGGCGTGAAGCTGCTGAACCTCCGCCTGCGGGAGACCAGTGGGCGGAGCCTGCGTGACCTCACCACCCGCTGGCCTTCCTCCCCAGGTCCTCGTCATCACCTACCAGGGCCAGCGAGCGGAGGCCGTCCGCGGGCAGGTGGAAGCCCATCCCCCAGGGTCTTGACCACCACCAGGACCTCCTCCAGCGCCTGCACTGGGGGACAGACACCGCTGACCAGGGTTGCCATAGCGAGTCGGCGCCGCCGCTTCCCAGGCGTGCCGCCGTTCTCACCTGCTGAGCACCTCCTGGATGGTCCTCAGGTGACTGGTGTCGAGCCACTGGACTCCTCCCACCACCAGCACCGTCTGGGCGGAGCTGAGCAGAGGTCTGGACCTTCAGAGGAGAACCTCCACCGTCAGAGCGCCGCTCAGGTGGAGGTGAGGTGTCAGGCGGTGGCCGCTCACCTGCGCAGCAGCTGCAGCAGCGCCTGCCTGAAGGTGGTGTCTCTGCTTCCTCTCCACCCAGAACTGAGGGTAGTAGGAGGTAGTGACGCTGGTCCGCCCCCCGTTCAGGCTGCTGTAGACCAGCTGGTGGTGGGCCCTCCCCCAGGCCTCACAGGGTGGAGTTGACCCGCTCCATCAGGAAGAACATCATCCCCCGAAGGGTGGAGTCGCCCACAAACAACAGCTGGCAGAGAGAGGAGATGGGTGGAGGCAGGAAGGGTGGAGAGAGGAGGGGTGGGGAGGGGAGGGGCTCAGCCGTCCTCCTCCCCTGTGGTCAGGTGACCTCACCTTCCTGTTGGCCAGACACTCCTGCAGCAGGGGGCGCTCCACCGGCGGGTGCACACAGCCGGTTGGTTGCCAGGCAACCTCCCTCCAATCACACGTCCTGTTGTCAGAACAGCTGAGACACGGAACCACCCACTGACCTGGGACAGGTGAGAGCCAGTCAGACAGGCCGACAGACGGGAGGACGGGGGCGGGGCTCCGGACCTGGGGCGTGTCCTGAGCTGCAGGTGTGACGAGGACTCTGAGGCCGGAACGGCTGAAGACCACAAGGCTGACGGGGCTGGACCAGGAGCCCGCAGTCCTGGAAGCAGAGGACACCAGGGTTGGTGCTCTCCGTCCATCCGCCCGTCCATCCGTCCATCCATCCATGTTAGTCTATGCATCGTCCATCCGTCCATCCGTCCATCCATCCATGTTAGTCTATCCGTCCATCTGCCCGTCCATCCGTCCATCCATCCATGTTAGTCTATGCATCGTCCATCCGTCCATCCGTCCATCCATCCATGTTAGTCTATCCGTCCATCTGCCCGTCCATCCGTCCATCCATCCATGTTAGTCTATGCATCGTCCATCCGTCCATCCATCCATCCATCCATCCATGTTAGTCTGTCCATCCGTCCATCCGTCCATCCATCCATCCATCATCCTACCCACTTTCTACCCAGTGGTGGGGGTCTGGTGTCTATCCCCAGATCTCTTAGGGCGGGGCACACACCCTTCACTCTCTATGGACAATTTACCACCATCCAGCCATCTATCATCCATCCATCCATCATCCAGCCATCTATCATCCATCCATCCATCCATCATCCAGCCATCCATCCATCCATCCATCCACCATCCATCCAGTGCTCGTTGCTTCTTCTGCAGTTGCTGCTGTTACTGTTGCATCATCTGCTGGAAGAGGTCAAAGGTCAGATAAACCCTTCCAGGGCCCCTGGGTGCCAACAAGTCTGGCTCCAACATCAGTCTCTTTCTCTCCCTCCTCTGCCTCTCTCTCTCTCCCGGCGCGGGCGCTCTCTCTGTCTATTCTTTATTTTTCCCTCTATATATACTTTTTTTCTTTTTCTCTTTTTTTTTTTTTTTTTTTTTTTTTTTTTTTTTTTTTTTTTTTTTTTTTTTTTTTTTTTTTTTTTTTTTTTTTTTTCTCTCTTTTTTTTTTTT
>CAAE01007793.1:0-10118 GCA_000180735.1 Tetraodon nigroviridis | reverse complement strand
CCACCCTCTACATTCCTCTTGCTGCCGTCTCAGTTCTCATCACACTGCGACACACAAACTTAACAGGGATTTTCTTGTTCAGCTCAACTTCAGAAGCTTCTGGAACAAACCAGCAATGACAACAAACAGGCCGCCGCCTTTCATCTGATCACATGACATGGCCATGTGACTGGATCCAGTCTGGGGCTTCAGGCCTGGACCCGGGTCTCACCTGCAGGAAGCTGCAGGTGCGGTGGTTCCCAAAGGCGGGCAGGCCGGGCCGGTTCTCCCGCCGCAGGGAGAGGGTGTAGGTTGCCACGACAACGGGCTGCGGCCCACGGTCGTCAGTGACCAGGACTCTGACGGTGTTGTCGCCGAGGCCCACGGGGTAGGTCACCGTCCTGGACAGCGAGGCTCGTGATCAACGCACAGGCCAGGGCTCAGGGGTCAGTGTGCGAGGACCCACCTGGGTCCCCGGGGACCGTCCACGTGGACCCGACACCCCGGACTCTGGGGTTCCGCTCTGATTCGGACCGTCACCGTCTCAAAGCTGACTTCAGCACGGTACACCTTCACCCCGGGCCTGAAGGGCGGAGCCAGAGTGAGGGCGGGGTCAGTGTAGATCTGTCTCAGGCGAGGGTCCACACAGGAACCTGGAACACAAGCGCGGCTCAGTCCAGAGACCAACAACACCGAGAAACAGGCGTTCCCACTGGTCCTCCTCCCACCTTCGTCCTCTGAAGACAGAGGTGCTGCCCCCTGCTGGCCGACACCACCTCTGGGGGAACAGGAAGGCATGACGGGGACGCTCCCACAGGTGAGGACAGCGCTGGTTGTCCTCACCTGTCCAGCGTCCTCTGGTAACCATAGAAACCACTGAGCTTCACCTGAAGGTCCCACACACCCGCTGGGGCCGCGGGGGACGAAGACGAGGCAGAGGAGGGACACAACTGCACCAGAAGCACAGCTGTTAGCGCAGGAACAGGTCTCTCTCTCTCTCTCTCTCACACACACACACACACACACACACACACACACACACACACACACACACACACACACACACTCTGTTCACCAGCTGAAAGTTTGAAGGAATCTTCATCTGCCTCTGAAACCGCAGCAGAAACAGGAAGTCGTCCTGGGACAAACACAGGTCCTGTGTCCCTCTGCAGCCCCCCTCCTGCACACACACACACACACAGTCAGATGTGTGTGTGTGTGAGTGAGTGAGTGAGTGAGTGTGTGTGTGTGTACCTGCGCTGCTCTCCATGGCAGAGGTGTGTGAGAGTCCATCAGGAAGTGCAGTGTGTCCTCCAGGATGAGCTCTCTGGTCACCTGACCGTCAAACGTGTCATCAGTGGGGACCATGAGGTCAGAGGTCACCTGAAGGAGACAGGAGTGTGTCAGGGTCGCCCTCTGCTGGACGCTCGCGGTACTGCTCGGACTCCCAGCTCGCTTGAAAGGTTGTGGGCGTGGTTAGCGAGGAGGGGCGGAGCCTTAGTGGAAGCAGGAACTCACCTGCACGATCTCAGGTGTGGCGGATCCACGGAGGAGCAGCGTGAAGGTCAGCAGCTGGTAGCACCACACACACCTGCCACAGGAGCACGGATCACCGCTGCAGGACCGGTCCGGGACCAGGGGCGCCGCCGGTCCGGGCCCGGGAACTCACCTGCGTGCTGCTGGCTCCTGATTGGCTGCAGCAGCCACCTGCAGCGCCTGGCGGAGGACCGCCCTCACCTGCTGGGATTCCTGCCGTCCCAGGAAGTCTGCGAGCTGAGAGCAGAGGAGGAGGGAAAGGAGGCGGAGCCAGGAGCACAGGCGGGCCTTCGGGCGCCTACCTGCGTGACACGCCCCCTCTGCTCCTGCGGCGTCATCACCACGCACGTCTGGTGCAGGAAGGAGGTCAGCGGGTCCACCGAGGTCACCAGGACGACAATGGCTAGGAGACAGGGACGGGACGTGTCCACGGCCGGTGGGCTGGGACAGAAGAGGACACGGGACATCAGACTCCGCCCACCACCCTGGACCGGGCGGTCAGAGCACCTGTCCCCTCCCAGCAGCAGCTTGTGATTGGCCGGTCGGCAGGACGACGGTCTCATGCTGAGGCGGGAGCCTGAGGAGACAGAGCAGGTGAGTGGACGCACCTGGACGGGGGACACCTGGGCGGGGGACACCTGGGCGGGGGACACCTGCCTGGCTCACCTGTTAGCTGTGGGCGGGTGAACAGCTGACACAGGCCTCCGCCCACGTCGGAGAAGGCCGCCACCAGCTCCGGCAGCAGGTTGACCTGGGAGGACACAGGTCAGCGAGCATGTGACCGGGAGGTGTGCTCTGATTGGCCGGCGAGCCCATACTGACCATCAGCTGACCCTGGAGGTCAGCGGTGGAGACCCTCCTCCGACAGCCCCCTTCAGCACCCCTCAGACATATGAGCCAGCTCCACCCGGCAGACCCTGCAAGCACACAGCCCCTCTGTCACCGCGGCAACGCAGAAACAGGAAGCGTCTGTCCAAACAGGAGCTGGGGGACGGAAGCTGGGGATTGAGGACCAGGAAGACCTTCCCTTCCTGAGCAGCAGGAATCCGGCTCCAGGGGCCAGACTCCCCCCAGGACCACACCTCCCAGGGTCACCTGACTGTTTCAGCTCTTTTACAGGCGCAGAACCCCTGTTCGCTGGTTCTGGGGGCCACTTTGGCCCAGTTCCTGGAACTTCAGGGGCTCAATGGGAACACAGCGAGGCCCAGCACGCACCAGCTGGCCGCTGCTGCCCCCTGCTGCCCGAGGGAAGCGGCGCAGGCAGCGGTGGAGGGTGGGGGCGCGGCCGGGCCGCAGGCCCCGCCCACACCCGAAGCGCGTTACCGTGGTTACTCCTCAGGAGGCCGCTGCTCTCTGTGGACCTGGACAGAAGAACCTGGACGTCCATCTGCTGCAGGAGCCGCTGGTACAGCCGGACCTCTGCGTCCGAGACGGAACGCTGGCCCAGCAGAACCAGGGCCCGGCGGGGGCCGGGAGGGGGCCGGGACCGGACCTGGGGGTGGCAGAGACGTTAGCGGGGCGCAGAGCCTCTAGGAACCTCTGTGGGTTCTCCTGAGCAACCGGGCCTCCAGGGGCCCAGACCAGGACCAGAGGCCGGGTCGCTCCCTCATGGATGACTGAGGAGGCTCCACACAGGATACATTCCACAGCAGATGAAGCAAGACAGCGTCACATGACTGCTCTGAAGACACACGAAGAGGGGTGTGTGTGTGTGTGTGTGTGTGTGTGTGTGCGCGCGTGTAAATGTCAGCAGCTGCAAACACAGTTTTCCCGACTACCCGTGAACACACCTGCTGGAGTCAGTCAGGTGACTTCTGTCTGGGTCCTCAGGCCGTGACCTCTGTGACCTCTCCAGGACTCAGAGTCCAGGTTCGGGTGAACGAGGTCCAGTTTTGTTGCTAGGTGACGCTGCTCTATCCGGGTGTTGCTGGGGTCACCTGACCACCAGAGGGCGCTCGCGCCAGCTTCCCTTGACTTTTCATTCAAAACGACCCAAAGTTGGGTTGGTTTTTAGGGAAACGGAGGTTCTGTTGGACCGGGTCCACCCACGTGATCAGGCTAACGCGATCAACCCAAAGCTGCAGGTTAGGGCTTGGTGACGTCACGGGAGCTCACCTGCGCAGCCTCCAGGTGGGCCAGGATCCTCCGCGTGTCCTCGTCCAGCGCGGCTCTTTGGACCGGCTCCCCGCGCTGTCCGGAGCGGACCCGGTCCCGGGCCCGGTCCCGGGCCAGCATCAGGCTCTGGTACAGGCAGAACCCGAGCCCGAGCAGCAGCAGCGGGCCGGACCGGCGGCGGAGCAGCATCCCGACCGAGAGCAGCCGAACCCGCATCAGGAACCGAACCGTCCAGCTGCTCATCCCTCAGAACCTCCCGAGGTTCTCCGGCCACTGGGCCGGAAGCCGCCGTCCCCAGCAAACCTCTGGGAACATGTCTAGAGGTTCTGGACTCTGTTCAGACCGGAGGTTCGGTTCCCAAAACTCTTTCCTGTCCCGAGACGCTCAACATCCAAGGGTTCTGGCTCCGGAGAACCGAGCCGACGCGCAGCGAAGGTTGGTCCGAGCCGGAGGGTCCACAGCGGTCCGGTTCTGGTGCCGAACCAGACATCTGGCCTCCCAACGCGACGAGGAGAAGCGGAATGTGGAGGCGAGGAGGCGTCTCACCATCTGGTTCCCATTAGAGCCCAGGGGCCCGCCTTCCGGTCCGCCCACCGTCCGGGCCCGGGGCGCCCAGAACCAAAGAGCTTCTCCTGTTTGCGGCTGTTCCGGAGGTCGGAACCTCCTGCTGGAACTCTCTGAAGCCCCACGTATGTCTGGAAAACACACTCGCGCCTCCTCCTGAGCTCGGAAAGCTGCTGTTTTTCCTGAGCGGCCGAACCGGACACGAGGGGCGGGTCCGGGGCCGTTTGGGTCGGGTCAAGGCGAGGCTGCTCCTGCTGGAGGCCGGAACCAGCTCCGGCTGGGACCGGCAGCTTCCCGAGGGCCTCCCGGCAGCAACATTCCCAAAACTTCCAGAACTTGTCCCAGACGGCTCCAATGACGTCACGGGGGCACGAAAAATGACCACCAATCACAAGTCAGAGCGGCCGGAGGCCACGCCCCCGGCAGCAGGCTAAACTGATCTCTGGTCAGCTGGCTGACTGTTCCCTGACAGCCTGTCCAGCACCAGAGGGACCAGGGTCATCGCCATGGTTACCGCCCATCATCAGGCCAGACGGGTCCCAACCAATCTGATCACTGGAGGAAAACAGGCTGGAACCAGTCAGACAACAGATGACTCAGCAAAACAGAGGCCCCGCCTCCTGCCATAGCTCCACCCCCTGGAAACAGGAATCAGACAGCAAATACAAAAACATTTGGACTTTTTATTGAGGTTTCCAACAGCACAGTAAAACACACACACACACACACGCACACGCACACACACACACACACACACACGCACACACACAGTGTAACAGCCACTCAGACAGGTGTGCGTCAACAGTGGGGACATGTTCCTGCCCGTCCCCAGTGGGCGGGGCTAGCGAGGCCTTCCGGACCAGGGCTGGAGCCCAAACCTGGGTGTGGGACCGTGACGTGGACCTGCTGTCCTGGACGGGCTGGGCTCCACCTGGACTCACCTGGGGGAGGAGCGTCGGAGCAGCCCGACAGGTGAGCCGGTGTCAGGTGACCTGTCTGACAGGGGGAGGAGTGATGAAGACGTCCGAGCGGTGGTCCAGCGCGGCCTTCAGGAGCCTCCAAGCGGACCTCCGCCCGCAGACGCAGGTCCCACCCGGCCGGGCGCGTCTACTTGTGCCGGCTGCCCCGCCTCTTCATGGCGGCCGTGCACTGGGGACAGTACCACTTCCCTTTGGGGGCCTCCGTCAGGCCCACGCAGCCGTAGTGGAACCACTCGATGGGACACTGGAAGACAAGCAGGACGGGTCAGAACCCAGCGGGTCCAGGCCCGGGTCCGGGGTGCGGCTAAGGTGTGAGCGCTCACGTCTGTGTTGTCACAGCCGACCATCTCGCCGTAGGACACCTGCAGGACGGACAGAGTCACACCGAGGCTGCAGCGGGTGGAGGAGGCTAACCAGGCCGGGCTAACCAGGCCGGGCCAGGCTGGGCTAACCAGGACGGGCTAACCAGGCCGGGCTAACCAGGCCGGGCTAACCAGGCCGGGCGAAGGTTAGCGGCCGTTACCTGGTTGCAGATGCAGTAGCGAGGCTCGTTGGGGTCGTAGGTCCAGTCCACCTGGCTGTTGGCCTCAGACTCCGGCAGCGCCGAGGCCTGCTGGGACAGTTCCTGGGCCAGCGCCGACGAGGAGGAGCAGGAGGACAGCGAGGAGGAGGAGGAGGACGAAGACGACTGGTGGTTGGAGGACTTGATGCCGCTCCTGGAAGAGGCGGCGTAGCCACGGTTAGCGGAGCTCCGCCCCCTGACGGGCCGCGGAGCCGGAGGCCTTACTTGGACTTGCGGCCCCTGGAGTCGGAGGCGGTGCTGGGGGCCAGGCTCTGGGTGAGGGTGGAGGCCAGGGCGGAGGAGGAGTAGCCGGCTCCCTCCCGGGGCAGCGAGAACTCGCGGCCCAGCTGGAAGTCGTTGTTCTTGATGGCCTCGTAGCTGGCCTTCAGGCTGGACGTCCTCCTGCCCTCCTTCATCTGCAACCACACCACACGTCGCCGCCGCCCTTTGGAGCGCGTCCGGTTCTGGTGCTGGTGCTGCTCTGACCTGGGCTGTGGCCTGGACCGCCTGGGCCGCCGCCATGGTGATGGCGCCGGCTCCGGCCCCGGGCCCAGAGGGCAGCGCGCTCAGGTTGTAGGAGGCCAAGGGCTGGGAGGAGGTGACGCTGTAGACGCTGTTGGCCGAGGAGGGCGCGCTGTTGCTGCGGCCGCCTGCGGCGACACACACAGCCGGTCTCACACACAGCCGGTCTCACACACAGCCGGTCTCACACACACGCGCGCACACACACACTACCTGGGGCGTTCTCCTTGGAGGCGTCCGAGGTGAGCGTGGACAGCAGAGCCTCAGACTTGAACTTCTTCTCGGGGACGTGCTCGGCGGTGTGGTGCAGCGGCGCGCTGTACTTCCTCTCTGCGCCAACACAAGGTGGAGAGGAAGCAGGAAGTCGGCGGAGACGCGCGTGTGGGCGGTACTTACTCTCAGTGGTGGCGTGGGAGTGGACGTGATGGTTGTTGACCGGCTGGGACGGACTGTCCATCTCCAGGGACCCTGAGGGGGACAACGGGAGGTCAGAGGTCAGGCGGAGGTGTGCGGGGGCGGAGACACGGCGGCGCTCACGTCTCTCCAGGATCTCGGTGATGCCGGCGTTGTCGGCCTCCAGCTCCATCTTGAACTTGGCCAGCTCCTGGTCCAACTTGCGCAGGTGGCGGTCCACCTGGACAAGCACAGGCGTCCTCATCACCCAGGTCCTCCCGAAGGTCCTCACCGGCGAGGACACGCGCTCTCCGGTGAGGACACGCGCTCTCCGGTGTGGACACGCGCTCTCCGGCGAGGACACGCGCTCTCCGGCGAGGACACGCGCTCTCCGGCGAGGACACGCGCTCTCCGGCGAGGACACGCGCTCTCCGGTGTGGACACGCGCTCTCCGGTGAGGACACGCGCTCTCCGGCGAGGACACGCGCTCTCCGGTGTGGACACGCGCTCTCCGGTGAGGACACGCGCTCTCCGGTGTGGACACGCGCTCTCCGGCGAGGACACGTGCTCTCCGGTGTGGACACGCGCTCTCCGGCGAGGACACGCGCTCTCCGGTGTGGACACGCGCTCTCCGGCGAGGACACGCGCTCTCCGGTGTGGACACGCACTCACCAGGTCGTAGATCTGATTGGCCAGCTGCACCTTCTCATCCGCGTCCTCCAAAGCTTTGTAATAGTCCTGGGGGACAGGCGGGAGCCGTCACCGAGGGCCGGCGGGTCCCCGCCTCGGGGCTCCTACCTTCTTGATGACCTCCATCTGTTCTTCTCTCCACTCCGGCTTGTTCTTCTTGGCGTTCACGAAGAACTCGTTGACCTTCTGCTCCAGCTGGTCTGTAGCGTCTGGATGAAGACAGGAGCCAGCAGCTGATCTGAGGTTCTACAATCAGACGTGAGCTGGAGACACAAGTCAGGGAGCCTAACCCCTGACCCCTGACCCCTGACCCTAACCCTCGCCAGTCAGGAGGAACTTCTAACAGAGACTACATTAGACGTTTTTAGTGTCGCGCTGAACTTACCAAAAACATGAATTCATTTACTCAGAAACGAGTCAACCTGGATGGTGTGTGTGTGTGTGTGTGTGTGTGTGTGTGTGTGTGTGTGTGGTGGGCCGGCACCTACTCTGGACCTGCAGGTCCATCTCCCTCATTTCCGTAAACCTGTCGCGGAGGTCCATGGGTAGCTGCTCGATCACTGCCGAAGAAGAAAGAGCGGTTACCGAGCTAGCCGCGCTAGGCTAGCAGCCCCGGCGACACAAGACGGCCAAACACGCGCTTTCAGGGCAACGGGCGCGACTCGCGCCGGGAATGCGTTTTAACAGGGAAAAACTCACTTTCCAAATAATCCTCCAGGTACAACATATTGCTCGATCTGTCGTTTTCGGCGCTTTATCCGAGAATTTAGCTCTTCCAAGATGGCGCCGCCAGTCGCTGCCTCCCTGCGAAACAAATCAAGTCAGAAAATGTGACGCAGCCGCTCCGCGCGTTCTCATTGGTTCAGAAGGACTCAGCTGGTTAGGTCACGTGGCCTTGTGGGAAATGTAGTTTTTGAAAATCCCTTAGCCTGTCCAACTTCCGTTTGTATTACAGTAATCCCTCGCTGTTTCGCGGTTCACTTATCGCGGTTTCGCCACTTCGCGGATTCTTATCGTGAATTGTGCTCTATATTACGATTGGCTGAAAATCACTTCGCGTCTTCACCACCTGTGCGTCAATAACCGTGCAGTCTAATCTGTACACGCACGTAAAACAGCTTGCCAAATTTACATCACGAAGGTGCGAAGTCTCTTGCAATGTGGAGTTGGTCTGAAACCCATAATGTGGAAGAAGCGCTCTGGAGCCACAAACACACCCTCACCGCTGGTTTCAGAAGAAAACGCTCCAGAGCGGAGTCAGGATGCAGCGGCTCAGTCTGGAGAGAACCCGAACCCTAACCCTAACCCTAACCCTAACCCTAACACACCCTCACCGCTGGTTTCCCAAGAAAACGCTCCAGAGCGGAGTCAGGGTGCAGCGGCTCAGTCTGGAGAGAATAGAATAGAATAGAGCTTTATTTGTCCCACAGCGGGGAAATTGCACTGTTCCAGCAGCAAGGACGTTGGAGAACGGTACAAAAGTGCAGGAAGAAGGCGGATAAATACAAATACTATCTGTAGGAATGTGACACTATGTACACCAATAGATACTTTATACAGGATTTACATGGGTACCACATTGTGGAGGACCTAGGAAGCGGCGTTGAAGAGTCTGATGGCTGTGGGGAGGAAGGACCTGCGCTAGCGCTCCTTGCACTGAGGAGGCCTCAGCCTGGAGCTGAAGGAGCTCCCCAGGGTCTCCACGGTGTGGTGAAGGGGGTGGGAGGTGTTGCTTCTGATGGACGTCAGCCTGGCCAACGTCCTCCTGTCCTCCACCTCCTCGATGGAGTCCAGGCTGCAGCCCAGGACAGAGGCAGCTCTCTGAACCAGCTGGTTCAGTCTCTTCCTGTCCCTGTCCGTGCTGCCTCCCCCCCCAACACGCGATGGCATAGAACACTGCAGAGGCCCACCACAGTGTTGTAGAAGGTCCTCAGCAGAGCCCTGCTCACGCCAAAGGACCTCAGTCTCCTCAGCAGGTGCAGGCGACTCTGGCCCTCCTGGATCAGGGCGTTGGTGCTGTGGGAGTGGGACCAGTCCAGTTTGTTGCTCAGGTGAACACCCAGGTATTTGACCGAGTCCACCAGCTCGATGTCCGACCCCCGGATGTTCACAGGTGTGTGGGGTGTGGAGGTCCTCCGGAAGTCCATCACCAGTTCCTTTGTTTTGCTGGTGCTAAGGAGAAGGTGGTTCTCCTCACACCAGCCAACCAAGTCGGTGATGACTCCTCTGTCCTCCAGCTCGTCCCCCCCTGACACGCAGCCAACGATGGCGGTGTCGTCGGAGAACTTCTGGAGGTGGCACCTCCCAGAGTTGTCTGAAGAGTAGACTGAGAAGAGGAATGGAGAGAGCACGGTCCCCTGAGGAGCCCCCGTGCTGCACACCACCACCTCTGACAGGCTGTCCTGCAGCCTGACGTACTGGGGCCTGTTGGTGAGGTAGTCTGTGGTCCAGGCCACCAGCTGCTGGTCCACGCCCGCGTCCTCCATCTTCCTTCTGAGGAGTGGAGGCCTGATGGTGTTGAAGGCGCTGGAGAAGTCAAAGAACATGACTCACAGCGCCTCCAGAGGCCTCCAGGTGGCGCAGGGCCCGGTGCTGCAGGTAGATCACCGAACCCTCAACCCCCTAACCCTAACCCTCCACCCTAACCCTCACCCTAACCCACCCGAGTCACTATTTGTCCTACTGCACTTTCTACTTTTTCATAATCATTTAAAATGTTCTCCCGCTTAGTCCAGTTACTCGGGTCGCGGTGGGCGGTGCTAATCTTCGCAATGTGA
>CAAE01007790.1:0-12135 GCA_000180735.1 Tetraodon nigroviridis | reverse complement strand
AATACTGTGTTCATGGTATGTTAAAAATATAGACGACTCAGATGGTTGCACATCACTTTTTGCACACGTAGAAACTAGTTAAGAAACACGATCTCATTAAGTGTGTTATACTAAGTGTGTATGTTCCATAGCTGCCTAGGCTACACGATACTGGAAGAAATCCCCCCAAAAATTAAATACACTTCAACAGGAAGTTTTATTTCATGCTGAGTTCATTTAGGCAAAATAGGCTAACTGGAAAACGGTAATATTTGCCAGCTGCTGGTCATAACAGATTAGAATATTTCAAACGATCACCAACGGATGTGAAACCTATCCCAGGGAGTGGAAAGGTGTCACAATGTGCCCCAGTAGGCATCACGTGTGGGAAGCTGAACGGCCTCCAAAAAAAAAAGATCCTCGCCTCATTCCTCCGCGGTTGCTAATAAGTGACAGTAGCTTGGCAATGCCGGACGGCCCCGCCATCTCCCGTCAGTGCCTCTCCCCTTCTCTCCCATGGGGGATTAAGTTGTCAGGTTACATTGAACTCTGAACGCCCTCCAACCAGACAAAACCGTCTTAAGGTGCTGGTTGTCCGGTTATTTATAACTCGGCTGGGCTAAGCCTCGGCTCTCTCCGCGGCCGACTCTGGCGCAGAGACATGTATGGGCCTCATCTTTATGTTTCAGTCGGCCTGTCACAGCTATATCTACTCAGATTTTCCAGTGTTACCGGGGCAACCCCAAAGCCCGTACATTCGTACCCGAAAACACCGGCACTTGCAGCCAACTTGGAGTGCAAGTTTGCAGATTCGGCCTCTCTCTTCATTTCCTTTTTCTCGCTCCCACTCTCACGTCCCACTTCCACTCTGGTTCACCTCGCAGCCCACCTATCTGGAACTTAGAGTCTATTTCGGGATCTCTGTGCCGGCCAAGAATCAGCTGAAATGGTGGAACACATCAGAAGCAGGGGACCCCTCGGAGATTCGAGGGGGTTCGGATCCAAGCGTAGCGAGCCAGCGAGCTAGCGTGGGTTTTTCTGTAAATAATTGCCCGATCCTGTTCCATTGTCATTTAAATCAGACTCTAAAACCCTTTCATGGAGCATTCATTTGCAGATTTATTTCCAAAGACTTTTTTTTGGTGCATCTGTTATCGCAGGGTGAAAAAAAGAGGACTTAGAAAAAAAACTTTTGAAGGTCTACTTGTTTCCACATTGAGAAGATCAGGTTCCAAACAATAAATAGAAAAGAGAGATATGACAGCAATTTAGGCTCTTAACTGTCTGAGAATCAGCTCTTCACTCAGCGATTTACAAGCTCAAATCTTGTTTTTAATCTTTTTTGAGCTTTTAATCATCGAACTACAAACTAGGCTTTACTGTTAACATAATTCACACTGAAACCACAAAATAATAATGCAAAATGGTGATACATTTTTATTTTTACAAGAAAATGAATTTAATTTCTACAGAAACTCGTTTTTTTTTACATTTTTTTTAGAAATATGGTTCCTTTTGGAGCAGTGAGGACATTTATTTAACCCACAACTGAAATGATCCAAAGCAGCGGCGGATAAATGCAGGTTTTTTTTTTTTCTTTCAGACTCTAACAGAATCGGAGGGTTGACAGAGGTCCACACTCTACCTTGAGCGTCTGAGTTCATCACGTCTTGCGAGACGTTTTAAAACGCCTCATTCGTCCGCCTGATTCATTTACATCAGGGAAAACATGACGAGAACACCAGCTGAGGGCGTTTATCCGCAGGAACCGTGTGGGAACGCAGTATTCCATACACACACGTCTCACCTGCCCCGAGACAGCACAAAGCTCCAGTATGGAACTGTTTTTTTTTTTTTCTGTTGACATGTGCAAAAGACAGAAAACAAGAAAAAAAAAACCCACCCAAAAAACAACATTATCATATGTGTTTGCACATTCTTTTTTTTTTTTTTTTTTTGCCTCCGGGGCAAAGGTCTCGGTGGGGATTGTGGCAGCCTGCTGTGCCACAGGCCTGCAGTTGCGTCAGCGCCAGTATTGAGTCAGGTGCACTCCCGAGGATCCCACTCCCAGCTGCCGTCGAGGCAGGGATAATCCGCCTAAGGAGCTTTCGCACGATTTTACACACGGGGAAGAATTTAGGAAAAGGTTGTAAACCTCCTCCAACCTCTGGAGCTTCTTCCTGGATTTTGGAAGGCATGAAAAAAAAAAAGCCAACAGATTTAAAACACCCTTGGAGAAACACACGAAGAGAGAGAGAGAGGGGGGTAGAGGGAGAAGGAGAGAGATAACCCTGTGAATTTATCATTAAATGTCAATGCATTTGACATTTTCCAATTCCGGTTTTTCGCATTTTAGACGGTGCCTGCGGCCAAAAACCATTGCCGCTGATTCACCTGATACTTTGCCTTTCCTCAGTTTTACTCTGTAATTTATTTTCGTTCTCAATCTCATCCATCTCTGCGCCGTACCTGGTTATAACAAGGTCTTTCCCTCAAAACTACAATGCTGCAGATGAACATGCTAGGGAAAGACGACTGCGCGGAACCTCGTGGCTTCCGGAAGCGACCATGCGGGCCCCTCGCCTGCGCCGCTGCGGCTGTCTTATCTCTGGCTGATTTCGAGCAGCTCTGGAGCGGCTGAGGCAGATTACGGCCTGCTGAGCCCTTCGCGCGCTAACACCCTGACGCTGCCGATGCTCGTCTGATGTTGATTAAAATTTAAACCCCCCCCAAAAACGACAAACTTTCTCCCGCTAGAGGCGGACCTTCGAGCCGGTTTCTGTTTGCGAGAAACTATTCTGATGAGCAACACTTTCAGCCCCGCTTAGCACCTCACTTGTACATGCAGGCGTTTGACTAAGTAAAGGCGTGCTATTACTGCTTACACCTTAAGGAGATTTAGTGTTTATGTTCTCTTCGGGCAGTGGAGTGTACTAGTATGTCTCCAAACAGTAAGTTTGTTTGCTAATTCCATAAGCCTGGAGGCTGCCGCGTCGAAGCGTCTGAAGATCGATGCGCCAAAGCTGAAAGTGAGGCTTTAATTAATGACCCAAAAAAAATCAAAAATCAGGATGTCTTGTTTTGGCTATTCCTTTTATTAACGGTCTTTTGCCCTCTTGCAACATACAGCGACTTAAAATCGTCTTGGAGGACGGCAAAAATTATCTATATGAATTTTTGAATTGGTTTGTGTACCGGACAGAACAAAGTACCCAACTGTACTAAAACAATCTGATTGCATCCGGTCAAATCAAGTGTGTGTGTCTGTGTGTGTGCTTACCTTGCACCCCACACTTCCACAATCTCTTAATGCACTCACACGCCCCCGGGCTCGCCTGAAGGAGATCAGTCGGACGAGTGGCTGACCAGAGGCTGACTGACGCGACAGACAAGGTCGAGGCGTGACCCTTCCGTGCACTAATGTGGCGCGTTAATGCAGGTACTGGCAGTGCTCGTCTACCTGAAGAGGATGTACAGGAGGCCGGGCGGAATAATCCCCATATGGCGCCTCTCGTGTGTGTCAATGGAGTGAAGCAGGGCGGATGGGGCCGGAGGGGGGGTGAGGGAAAGGTCTGGCGGCCATAAACAGAGAAGCAGAAGCAGACAAGGCCGTAAGGAGATCGGGAAAGAAGACGAGGAGCTGGAAGACGCGTCACTTTAAGGGGGAGTGGAGGACCGAGGCTGCCCACTCCTCGTTTCCATCTGTGGGAGCAAAGGAAGAGGTTGAGACGTGAGGATGACGAGTGTGCGAGGGAGAGTCATCCGGGGCATCTGGTTTTGTTAAGGCCTCCTTAGATTCCTTCCCTCCGTGCGGCAGGGTTTTTAAAAAAAGGACACGCTGGTGCTCATATCCTGCTCTGGGCATCGCCCCTTCTCTTTAAAAGTCAGATTTACAGCTGCCCGGGGACATGGGCTTGTCCGTTTAGACGTCCGACGGACTCAGGAGAGAAATGCTATGTGTCTTCTAATGTCAGGAGTGCGCTCTTCTCAGCTAATGCTAACATTTAGCACAAAAACAAACATCTCATAAATGAGAATGATGCTCTCTTGGTAGGGTTTTTAGCACTATTTTAGATTGAGGTAAAAAAGACATAGGATGAAACTGCTTGGCCGGTATATATTTATTATATAATTATCCAACTTTATTAGCTTGGAATGTGATCACTCACCTACTTAACTTCAGCTCCCCCCAGCACCCAAACAGCTTCAAATTCAGATTTAACGGGAGAGTTTTGGCTGGCTAAAATCAGTTTCAGATGTTTGTTTTTGCCATTTAGGCCTTTACGAGCGTTTGAGACTGAAATGGGGGGGATGGGGAGGGGGGGAAGTACTGTGATTACAAACAGTCGCCTTTTGGAATGATGTAACAGAAACGGGGAGACAGTGCTAAAAACATCACATTTAAAGTCAACAGAAACAATGTCAACAATATCTAAATACATCAATTTTCACTGAAAAGGAATCCAGTATGATGGAGATGAGCCTCCAGTCCAACGTTGTATAGGTTTTTTGTTACGTGGTGCAGCAGGTGTCATGGTTTCCATCCCAACGCATGAACACGCCACACAAGTAACAGCGCGCGATGGAGGTCAGACGCGGCTTCGGAGCGTTTTCTCCCGTCGCCCGTCGTCTTGGGTGCAGGAAAGAGCCGACCACAACAGTTCTTCAGCTGGCAGCTTTAGCGGTTGCACGAGGACATAAAGCTTGCCAGTGAAGAACTGCTGTAGGTCGGCCAACGAGCCTTCCTTCCACATCCGACACCAGTGGGTGCAGCTCAACCTGAATCAGCGCCCACTAGCTAAGGTCCATCGGCATCTATAACCTCCATGAAAGTTCGTGGCAGATGTACCAGATGCAGGTCTGGGGATCCAAAACGTCGCTAGCACCAGAACTGGATGTCAGACCCTCGCTTTTCCAAGAAAACGAATCAGAGCTTTGTCATCTATCCAGCAGGGGCTTTTCCTTCATTAGACACACATTAGTTTCAATCTGGTGAAGCCCTCTAGATCCTTCTTCCAGCGCATTGCTGCCCGTGCCTCATCCCAGCGAGCTTCCACATCGGCTTTAGCTTCAGGCTGCGATTGTTGTTGCTTGGCACACAAACGCTGTAATTCTTACCGGGTTGGCACCGGCGGGAGCTTGTTGTGGGAGAAAGGTGAGGAGGACGAGATGAAGACACCGGCGAGGGAAACTTTTACAACATTCTTTCGTCCTTATTTGTGAATATTGCGGATTTTATTGGGTTTAAACACACAGGCACACATAAACAAACAAGCTGGGTGTGCACGGAGCTAGCCTGAATCAGACATGCCAGTCTACTGGTTCAGCATTCTTTGTGCTTTAGCTATAATTTAATACAGGCGTCTCTTCCAGCACGATAGCCTAGCCTCTGGTTACAGCGCCGAACTGCTGATAGAAAACAGCTCCTGTGGGGTTATTCAGTTTACAGCAGCCATACTGAACCGAATGACTGAGTTTTGCTTACTCTCTCAACACTTCCACTCCCCCATGGGCACGGACGCCTTGCAAAAACACACTAAATATTTTGGAATTTTATTGCGCACATTTCTGTAACCAAGTGATTGTCAGTTTTAGAGATTGTGGCAGCAGGACAAAGCCCTTGAAAGTGTTTTTTGAAGATTTAGCCAGAGTCTTATTAAATGTCAGTACAATAACAACGACCGAAAACCCCAAAACATTTGATTCACGCTAAACTGGCCGCCGCGTAATACTTACGGATAGATTAGGATTCGTCCTGCCTGGCTTCCATTCAGCCTAGCTTCATCAATTGCAGTTACTCTAAAAAGACTTCCCCCTAGCAGCTTTTTCTTTCACAGTTCAAGGACGGGACTTTGGACACAGTAGCTTTTAGCGGCTCAGTGAACCCAACAACCCCTGGAAACTCAGCAAACCCACCAGGGCTCTGACCAGCAGTGAAGAGCTCTGGAAGGCACAAAAAAAAAAACAAAAAAAAACACACACACACACAAACACCCAGCCGTTTGACTGGTGGTACTGTTGTTTTTCCACCAGGGCACGGTTCCCTGGGGGAGTCTTGTGGGTCATGACCTTCAATCACATCTGACGAGATCCAGGTCAAAGGCATCTTCTTTGTGAGCATAATTGCACCAGATATCTCTGTCTGGCCTTGTTAGCAGCCAAACGTTTTGTGTTTTTTTTGGTCTGTGTTATCAGATAAAAAGAAATAAGAACAGCAAACACTATCTTGGTCAGAGCTCTTTTAGCGTGCCATGCTAGGTAAGCCATTTAAGAACCCAAACAAGACAGAAGATGAAAGATAAGGTCCAGCTGATCCAAGAAACACAGAAATATTTGCTTTACTCGCAGTCGGTCCTCTTCTGTGTACTCTGTTGCCTTTTCATGCAATTTACATTACAGCGAAAAGTAAAACATCTGGCAAATTGAAACACCAGTTATGACAGAGAGCCGCGGCGTTTCCCCTAGCAATGCAATTTCCAACCTCTATTATTCCCAAGCTGCGCTCAGTGCTCACGACATGCTGCGCGTGCACGCAGGGGCCATCCCAGAGAGAACGCAGTGGAACCAGAGGAGCGATTTATTACACAGACCTGACTTACAGCCCACTTGAGCAACAGGCTGAAAAGGACTCCTTAAAAACACACACACACACACACACACACACACACACACACACACAAAACACGCACAAAGTCTCTGATATGCCCGTGATCTGACGCGGCAGCATGTTTGTTTTCGGGTTAATGCACAACCTGCAAGTTCCGACGGATCTTCTCGAAGGCATGTGCGAATGTGTTACCGAGATTTCATTTGGAAATGAAACTTTAACTGGCATATCCAGAAATGCAAAGTCACCATGAGGCTACAAAAAAAAAAAAAAAAAGGAAACAAGCTTTTTGCAGAGCAACCATGTATCAACATAACCTGAATTTGAGCGGAGAGCACACCTCCCTTGGGGGATGGGAAACACCCTCCCTGGTTTACAGTGTCACCTGACTTGTTTGAGGTTATATCAGAGTTGGCTTTTCACTGTGTTGTCAATCTGACATTTCCCTGAAGCTCGTTTTTTGAATGTATTTGTTAAATCATTGAAAAGGTGGGCAGATTGAATCTAAATACTGCCAATAACAACGTGAATTGGCTGGAGTGAAACATGTCAAAGCGCCGCGTTCCCTCCCGGAGAAGGTAATTTCATTTCCACAATCAGCCGCAGATCGTGTATCCATTCTGCGTTTACAATTTCCATCTCAGTAGCATCAGCTTAACATTCCGGCAGAGCTGAAAATGAAAGCGAAACCAGCAGCGAGTCGGGACCAAATGGTGCACGTATGGTGAACGGCAGCTTCAGCGCAAAACCCCCAAAAACGTAGGATGAAAAAAGTGTTTTTTACGAACTCCGCGCCACAGCCGACGGTAGAAAAACGGATGGCGTCGCTGACCTTTGCCCTGCGTCGGCGCTGGCCTGTCGTTTGCAGTACTCGCTACCCAAAATAACGGCCATTTGCAGCAAGTACGACCACTTATTGTGTGCAACATGAGAAACGTGCACGTGCGAGAAGAGGCGTCCACGCCCTGCTTTACGGAAAAACTCTCCTCTCTCAACATGCATTCTCATTCGCATTATGAGACACGGAAAAAGGAATTTTATGGGGGGGGTGGGGGGGTGATGAGGGGAAGCATACTTGCAATCTAATGCACCTATGCGACGTCTACTTGGGCCCATGATATGAATTTATGATCTGAAAGAAGCTGAAAGTGGGAAAGCCGCTGAAGGTGGTCGAAACGAGGATGTGATGTTCCCACGCATGTGTGAAAGGTGAATGTGTTCAGTGTTGTACAGCTGCGCCCTGTAGGAAACACCCAATCACGCATCCAAAGTGCCCCATTAAGAGGGTGAAGGAGAGGAATGCGGAGACAGTCAGCAGTAAGGGTGGGGCGCGAACAAGTCGCACACACACACACCACACACACACGCAAATCTGAACAGGGAATTTTTGCTCTAACACAGCCCAGACAGTTATGTTAGAGTCATTCTCTCCAGATGTGTGAAAGCCTGTTGACACAGTGTTTTTCTTTAAGCGCATGAAGTTATTTGCTTTAAAAAAAAAAAAAGGGAGGGAGAAATAAAAGCAATGATGTCAACCGCAGGTGGGAAAGAGGAAGAGGAAACGGCCTTTTCAGTAAAGCGCCGCTGAGTGTCTAAAAGGACTTTACACACGGCGCATCTGGAGCGAAGGAACGCACAAGAGTGAAGCGGAGCGCGTGAACAGGGTGGCGTCGGTGACGTCGCGGAGAGAGGGAGAGGCAGACGACCAGGTGCCGCCGTGCACAGATGAGACGATGACTCTGTACTCTTCCTGAGCTGCAGATGTGCGGTGGATAAAAAGAAAAAGGAAAAAAAAAAACATACAGGAAGAAGGTTTTGGAGATGAGCAGCATCTGCACGTCCCCCCACCCTACTTCACGTCTCTAGCTGGTCCATCCATTTCTCTCTGGCTGTTGTTCCTACGCATCCATAAATATATTCTTTCTGGCCCCTCCCCCCTCTCAATAGCAGATCAGTTTGAACGCCGAAAGACAGGATGGGCCTTCGGGCCGAAGGAAAGAAGTGGCAGGTAGCCACGCACGGCGCCGATCCGGGGAAATCTCCCCATGTTCATTCAGAAAATGAAAAACAAAATACACAGGAGGCAGAAACAGGTCGACAAATATCCTTTTCCTTACGTTCAAGGAGACCCGTGGGGGGGGGGGGGGGTGGATCGGCGGGAAGAAAAGCGGCGCCGCAAACGGACGCCGCGAATTTCCGAGCTGTGAGCGGCACAAGCCGGACTGTAATCGATCCAAGGAATTCGTGCAATGCTGAACTGGACAAAATGACAGGAAATGAAGTAACGTGCTCCACTGCCCGATCTTTGGATGGGCTTTCGTGGAAGCATTCATCGCTGGTGTTGAGCTAGGATAAAGAGGAAGAGTTGAGTTTGAAACCAACAACAACCTTTCTGCTACGTTGCGTATGATATTAAACGCATGTTCATGTTTTATCGACTGTTGAATCATCCGGGAATCACACTGGTTTTCCCGTCTGAGGAAATGATCTTTTAGCTATTTTGTCTCCAGCAGTTCTTCTCCTCCGGTACTCCCTCGCTCCTTCTCCAAAGTTCTGCCTCAGTAGACAATTATTTTTCTGCAAAACTCTGTCGTCTGCGGTTCTTCCCAACATGGCGCATCAAACCGCCACTGGTTTACCTCATCTTTCACTCGGCTAATCATACTAAGCCGAGCTGACATTTGACCTCCGGGATCCAAATCCGACTGTCTGCAGCGCGTCGTCTTGGGCGGCCGCCGTCGTTGGCTTCACCCATTTCCATTTTTGTGAGCGACGTTGCTAATCAGCTGGGGAAGACTGGGACCAGTGAGCATGTGTGAGTTAGCGAGTTTTTCTGTCGTTTTTCTGCCGCTCTGGCCCCAGCTGTACCCAGATGGCCCGAGAGCACAGCGTGCTCCGCTAACAGGAACGTTCGGCCTTAATTATGAGGCGAATGGTGCATTTCAGAGGGAAAAACCCCCTAACAAAGCTTAAAAACAAATTTATATCCAATATCGAAACTAATATCCTGGTTCTGTGGTGGTTGGTGATATTTATGCGAAACAGTGAAATTAAAAATGATCTTTATGACCATCCAGTCCGTGACATGAAACACTGGTCTCCTAATCTGGTTTTCCAGGGTCTGTTTTCTTTATCAAGCCCTTCTTGAAAGTTATGATCGCGCATGAAAGCGTCCAGTTGAAACTCAAAAAAACGAATGCGATACCAGCACCCGCCCGCCTGCTATAGCCTTTCCTCTACCCTATTTTTACCATCTCTCCGGATCGTTCTTCGTCCAATCATCGCTCCTCCACCTTCTCTCCGCCCTTCTACCTTTCCGACACTCTGTCTTCTCCGGCATTCCGAGCTTTCATCTTCCTCCATCTCCCGTTTCCCTTCCGTGACCCATTTTCTCTTTTTAATATCGCCTTTCTCGCTCTCCCTCCATCCGATCCGCTTCTCCCCTGCTCGTCTTCCTCACTTTGTTCGCCCGTCTTTTTTACGTGGGTTTTAGTTCAACAAGGTCGAGTTACATTCCTGGGATGCCTGTTACATATGGTCCACATTCCAGCCGGTCTGCTGTGAGGCCCAGCAGTCCTCTATGGCGGCCCTGCAGGCACCAGCACCGACGCAGGGAGCGATACGGGAACGCCTCGCCATTATTAATCCTAACCTGTGCCTGCAGCCTTGCAAAATCAAAAATTCAGAACTAGCGAACGAGCTTCATCCTGTGTCGGGCAGCCATCTTTTGGTGGAAGCACCTTGTCGGTCTTCCATTTGCTAAGGCTTCAAACGCGCATGTGTGCTAATAAAATGGACCCCGTGGAGCATGTTCTTAATACCAGGCTTGAAGCTTTGTGGGGCCCTAACACATCAGACAATACGGTCTCTGTCTAAAGCCACACCCTCGTCCATTATTTCCTTCTCACTACGAGCAGAAATGTTATTTTTCAGTCTTTAAACAATAAAAAATTACAAACATTGGATGGAGTTATATTGCGTGATAAGGATGTAAAATACACGTCACAATGCATTATGGGTGCAACACTGACTGTACTATGGTAAAATGGCATACACCCTCGTAGAGGCACTGTTTAGGGGGGGGTTTGGTCACAGGATTGGTATTAAATTGAAAAGCTGTGACTCTAGGAGCTTGGTGAGGGTGGTTAGCCCTGTTCCTAGCATACGGCCCCTGTATAGATGCTCGGTGGTAAGGGTCTGCTACTGTAGCTTTATGCTAACGTGGCAGAAACAGGGTTACTTACTGCATCCATTGTGGGAATTAAAACAACATCCCTGTTTTTTTTATTTCTTTGGTCCACTTTGGCAACTCCGCATGGAAAACATAGGTGCCCCATTAATGTAAACAAGAATCTTAGGTACTCCCATGTGAAAAACTCATTACGGCTGCATTTAACAAACATGTGTTTTACATTTTTGTTGCTAGAGAGAACCTTTCTTCTCTCCCCCAACGGGTAGGCGCGCACGCGCGCAACATGTGTTGTTCATATAAGCGCGGGGGGCGGGGTTCATATGAGGCGGCCAGGGCAGTGCTGCATCACTGAATAACCTATCACACGTCACCCTGCTGCGCACACCCACGCATCCTTATGCCGCGCATGTAAAGAACAGACTGTACATTAGTCAACATACACACTCCTGCAAGCAGCTAATGGTAATCATACGTCTCACACACACACACACTCCTCCACTGAATAAACCTTTAATTTCTCTCTGAGGAGATATGACATGTCTATTTATTAACGTTGTACCGATGCCAAAGCATGCAACACCGAGAACCCTGTGTTCGATGGCTGTTGCTCTCATAAGCTGTCTGGGTGCGGCCGTTAACCTCGCTGCAGCTAGCGCACGTCCGCCCCAGATCCTCTCCGGCCGTCCATCAACAACAGTCAAAGCTCGGGCTCGCCTCGTTTACCTCCGGTCAGACGACAGACAGGTTAGTCCTCCAGGAGTGTGAGCGCACAGGGAAGGAGTGAGTCATCCAATATCGCGATTTTAAAGCCCGTCGCTCTGGTCAATGTCAGCTAGGTTAAAGGGCAAGTCTGTCCGGAGTTATCTGAAAAACGCTTCGTATAAGGCTTCTCTAGAGTCGTCCGCCAACTCTGAAATATGAAAAATATTCCAAGCCTTTGGGAATTTCAAGCATGGCTCAAAATCTAAACATAAACCACAATAATGCACATTCACCAACCAGAATTCTCTGCGCACACCTTGGGTGTGGCAGAATGGACATCACAGATGGATGGCTAGCGTTAACCACATCCATCCATGCAGGGTAGCCACTAGCAAACAGACATGCGCAGCTTGCTCCAGTTTGGATCAACCCCTGGAGCCAAGACAAGAAGGGTGTTAAATACTGCAAAGTATTAACAAAAGTGTGCGTGGTGGTCGGAACAGCAGTTCAGCTGAAGATAAAAAATAAAAAAAAAAATCCAGTAATTACTTGCGAGCCACTTGCTGCCATCCTGCTAATCACGCCTTCGGTGCGCAACACAAAGTTCAACCGTTTAAAATGCAACCTTAAAATGAGTCTTCCAGCAGCAACGACA
>CAAE01007788.1:28435-37086 GCA_000180735.1 Tetraodon nigroviridis | reverse complement strand
AACGCATGTAGATATGTCAGAGAGGGTACACCTTTGTGTGTGTGTGTGTGTGTTCCTCTGCCGTGCTGCAGAAGCTCACCTGAGCTCGTTTACCTGCTGCTTTCTCCTGGTTCTGATCCAGTGGGTGTGGCCTCAGCCTCTCTATCCACTCAGGTGATTCCTCAGGCTGTAACAGGCTTCCAGATGCTGGTCTGACCTCATCAGTGAGCGAACTCTTGATTCTTTCTGTTAATGAAATAAATGAAAGTTACTTTGAAGTAAAGAAAAGAAAAGACGTGAAGGTTGAGATCGACGTGACAGTTTCGTGTCCCGAACGTGTTCATCCTCCAGCTCCTGATCTCACAAGGAAAAATAGGTCCATCAAGACCTTTAACGGTTGTTCACATAAACATAGTTTATCTTCTTTAACACAAGGACACACACACACACACACACACACACACACACACACACACACACACAGAGTAATTAATTAGACCTCATTAGCAAATGTCAGTTAAGACTAATCAGGGTGTACTGTCAGAAGACTGAGGAAAGAGGTGTGTGTGTGTGTGTGAGAGAGGGAGATGTACTTACAGTTAAAAGCCCCTCCCTCTATCTCCCCCCTGGGAAATCTGCTCTCTTTTCTCACTCACAGCTCTCACCCTCATGTCCTTTCCATCCTCGACTTTCTCTCTTTCCCTTCTCTTCTTTCTTTCAACTCTTTTTTTCTGTCCACCTTCCTTTTTCTCCATTTGGTGCTGGGTTCATCTTGTCCAATCGGCACCTTTCTGTTCACCAAAACTCCCAGAAAAGTGTATGAGACTGTCCGGTTCAGCTCCAGGTTTCTCTCTCGTCTGGCAGATGTCTTCATTAGCATTAGCAAGCTGTTCGGTTTGTGCGTCCGTTAGCAGGGAGAGGTCTTAATTCCTAATCTGCAGGGACTTTAGCAGTTGTCCAGCTATGACGGTCAGATCGGTGTGTGTTAAGGTGCTGGATTTGTCTGAATTAGCTGTGCAGAAGTTTGTAAAATCAGCACTAAGACAGAAGGCGGCTGGAAGAGCATCTAGTCCTGTGAGCAGGACCAGGACTCTTTGACCTTGGACAGCTCGGTGTCCAAACCAGGTCAGGTTCTGAGGTTGTGGTGCTGCTTTGGTTCCAAACTATGGTCCCACTTTTGACTGTTGGGAATGATTCATTACTCAAAAAGATTTAATTGATTTGTTTCCTGCATCTTATTCTGTCCAAAGGTTCAACGCAAATAAAGAAAGAGTTGTGAAGAGGAACAAGGAAAAAGAAAAATGTGGAGAGAAGTGGAAAAGGAAACGGGAAGTGTGTGTGTGCGTGCGTGTGCGGCTGGGTAACCTTGGCAGCTTTCATTAGTGGCCCAAGGCCAACAGGCCGAGGATGAATTAGAACCTAGAGGCCACAAATTTATCCTGGACAAGGCCTCCTCTGATTAAACCCAAACTTAAACTGGACACCCCCACCTCACACACACACACACACACACACACACACACACACACCACCACCACCACCCCCATACACACGTATGAAACCTTGTATCTACATTTGTGGACATTTGGACAAACCTGGACCAACATTTGTTCGTATTGATGAGGATTTTCTTTAATCAGTCATTTTGTTCAGACCTTTTTCACCTTCACAGCTGCATTCACCAAAGATCGCTCACCCACCGAGAGCTGTCATCCAAACGTTGGGGCAAATCCGTTGTCTTAAAAAGAAAACTCATCTTAAAAGCTGGGGTTTCCTTTCTCTGCCAAGCTACGGGACATCAGCCTTTCCAAGATCATAGACCCAAAGGGCTTTGATTAGGCACCACACTGCGTCCCTTTATATTTACGATGCCCCAGGTGGAAGTGCTAGCATGTGGCAAGATGCTGCTCGGCGGAGGTCTGAGCTCCGCCAGCGCTTCTCGATGAAATACGACTGAAATACAATCACTTCCAGTCTGTCTCTCTGGACCATTGAGACGTCAACCTTTACACCAGTGACACACTGGTTAATACAGAGTCTGAAGGCGTGGAGGTCATAAAACTGGCCGAAGGTCGTCATCTGGCTCCAGCCCCGGGGGGGTCAGCGGGTTCTTGGGACAGTTTACCGGGTTACTGAGGTCATTCTGCTCAGGCTTGACATTAACCTGTTAATACCCAACCAGGGCCTAAACCCCACAAGGTCAGGATGACGAGCATCTTACACACACACACACACACACACACACACACACACACACGCGCTTGTGTATTTTAACACAACAGCTTAAGTTGGAAGAACCACAAAATTCCTGCTGATCTTCCTTTTTAGGGCGATAAGAGTTGGCGTCCCGATCCACGCCGGGCTGGGGTGACCCGGGAGGCTTCTCTTCCCTCTGGGCTAACCACTTCCAACATCCCGTCGTTACATAAAAACAGCATTAACGGACAGTTCAAATGAAACAGAAGAGCGTTGAGAAAGGCTTTTAGAAATAACAAAAGCGGAGGAACATCTGCAGTAAATTGTGTGTCTCTAAGATGTTTATGAACATGGATTGTGCTCCGGTTACAGTCAGGAGGGCGACGACCTTTCCTTTCCAAACACTCACCCGATTCTTCTGTGTCAACAGTCCTGGAACCGTTAATGAAACGGAGCCAAATTAACCTGAGACGCGGCTGCCTGTTTGTCATCGTTCTGAATGTCAGGAGCCGACTGTCTGGAAGAGGAGTAAACCAGCTCAGAGTGGATCCCGTTTAGAACCCCAGACTAGATCAGTTATTCCCACGTGTCCCAGCTGGGAACACGTTTAGAAACTGTGGGTCCCACATCCAGGTGACCTTTCTGACGCCTCTGATCTCCACCCTGCTGAAGTGTCTGCAGAAAGACGTCAGCGAGACGAACGGACGAACGCTCAATATTTCTGATCTGGTTTACCTGAGCTCGCATCCGCACATTAAAGCAGATCAAAAGAGGAAAGAGGCCCATCGGTCTCACACACTTTCTCTGCCTCTCTTTTTATTGGTGTCTCTCCTCTCCGAAAGCCCCCGGTGCAGGTTGGGGGTGCGTTTGATTTATCCTGCAGAGCTTCCTCCATGGCTCATTTCCATAAATCACATGTCAGTGCTGTTTGTAGCCAGAGGGACGTTAACAAGAAGCCGCAGTCCAAACACACAGGCCATGAAAAACAGTCAGCACGCAGCGGCGGACGGCCTCTACGGCCGCAACGTCAGCACACACACCCGCTTGGAAAAGCTCACGTGGAGACGGCGAGGAAATGTTTTGTCATCTGAAGGGCGCTGATGAAAGAAAAAGAGTGTGTGTGTGGATGTGTGTGTTCTGTCCACTTTCTCAAGATAGACCACATGCTGAGCTGAAGGAGGGCAAACGGGTTCAGACTGAATTAGCGTGTTTGCTTATTGTGCTCGTGGGTGCGCACACACACACACACACATGCAGAAACACCCACACACACGCGCATGCACATGCACACACACACACACATATTTATACAAACACACTCAAAGAAATCCTCAAGGGTAAAGGTTCACACACACCCAGAGTTAGGGTTCGGGCGGGCGGTCATTGTTTCCATGGAAACGATCACTTAGACACTCCTTCCTCTGTTGCCGTCCTCAAGGCGGGCTGGCTTTGTGTGTGTGTGTGTGTGTGTGCATATGTGCATGTCTCCCAAGCTGATTGAATCAGATACTATCTGCTGCCCCCACTAGCCCCCACCCCGCTCACTAACCACTTCCTCTCTGGCCTCAGGGGTCAGAGGTCACTGGAGCCTGCCCTTGAGTTTGGCTGTTGTGTCAGCCAGAATCCTGCCGGTAGTGATGGCTTGTGTGTGGTTGCAGCAGTTCATAGCTGCGGTTTTGAGCAGCTGTAACAGCGGAGCTCGGAACCAGGCTGGCAGCAGCACCGCTGAGCTTGGAACAACGTAACAACCTGTGAATCCGAGCTGAAGATCCGACCGTCTTCGCTTTTGTTTCCAGCGGAGGTGATGGTGGAGCTGTCGCAGAGGGCAGTACATACCTAAATAACCAAGCATTGATCACACCCAATCAGGAGCCTGGGGCCCCGCGGGAGCTGCTCTGTGGCCCTGAACAACCTAACCGTCTGATTCATGAGCTGCCTCAGTGACGGACGACTGTAATCCACACGCATCCGATTAGTGTCACACAAACCCTGAGAGACGGTCGACGGAGAGGCAGAACCATTCCTGAAACAACAAACAGCAGGGCAGAGGCGAGGCCGGCCGGGCCCGGTGCCACCGTGGCAGGAAAATCAGGAGGAAAAGAAAGTCTGTAAACAAGAAGGCAGAGAAAATGGGAAAGCAATAAAGATGATTGGCCTGATGTAAGAAAGAGGAAGTGATAACCAGATAAACGGAACGTGATGAGGAGATAATGGAGGCAGAGTTTGTTCTCTGTAAATACCAGACTTCCTTCTAAACTCTCTGGTTTATTTAAGCTGCACTTTTCTCACAGTGTTAAAAAAATGAATGAAAGTACTTTCATGAGGATCTGCAGAAAGAAAGATGGCGGAGCGAGGTTGCTTTGAACAGGGTTCTCCTATTGTTCCTCACTGCTCCGAACTTCCGATTCTTGTCTCTGCCTTGACCTTTGAGCTGTTTGGTGTCCTCGGATATCTTCAGAACGTGTGAGGGAGCCTTGGCGAGGCCAGATTGACCCCCACTGCTGTTTTACGATCAAGCTTTTAACTTTCTCGCGGGATTTTTGAGTTTTACGCTCGTGTCACACCTCTACCACACATCAGGAACGCTCGGGAAGGGCGGGAAGAAGAAATGGACTAAAACACACACTTGCACTGGAATGTAAGGTGGCTCTAGTAGAGAGCAGGAAGAACGGTCTATGAACGGTCATGCAGAGTTTGGATTATTTAAAGAAGGGAAGAGACTGGGACAGTCGGGAGAGGACAGAGGACAAAGAAAACAAAGGCGTCGAGAGAGTGAGCCTGTCCAGGTGATACTTACCTGGCCGCCAAGCCTGTAATTTGTCTTCTGGAAACAAGGCCGTCACTGGCGTCGTTTCCCCGGGGACTGTCTCCTGACGGAGCCACTGGGCCACGCCCCCTGTCGTCTTGCTCTTTGATGTCTGTGTACTGGACCTTTTAAATTAACGGTGTGTTTGCAGCCCGGGAAAACCCCCTCCCCCCATGTTTCTCAACATGTGCATCACCTGTACAGGTAGTTGACCACCGTGAGTCAAAGTCACGAGAAAACTGGGAGAGGGCGTTCCTTTCTAAAATTAGCCTCGGAATTCCCCAGATTCCACATGGATTTTTGTTTTTGTTCAAAAGATACCTAATAACCAGTCTTTTAGCTTAGCATCAGCACCTCTGGGGGAATCGGTGAGTTTCAGTAGTGGGAGGAGTCTGGATCAGAGCCAGGTAACCCCAAAGAGAACCGCTGGGACACAAAGACGGAGGTTTATCCGCACTTCCGAGGTCCACACTCTTTGGGTTAGAAGTGATTTTATGTCACAGAATTCAGAAATGAAAGATTGAATATTCACATCTGCTCACCAGAGTGATGAACGACAGATGAATTCTGGGATACGGAGTGGAAATGTGACCGTCAGCAAAAAGAAGAGCACACAAAGAAGCCTCAGCTTCTGGCATCCCCCTTTCCCTCCAGGGGCTGAGACCAATCTGTCGTCCCATCCATCCGTCACTGATAGAGAGAACAAGACAGAGAGGAAACACTCGACATTTAACGGACGTGAATGTATCGAATCTGTGACACGCGTCCGTTTGTCCTCGACCTCTCATGGCTCCTCCCCCTTTTCAATTTCCAGGTAACTGCTGAGACACGGACTCACAAATAGAAGATGGGAAATTTAAACATTAACTGAACTCAAGTTACATCCCTCAGATCTGCTTTTAGCGTAAAGAAAGACACAGGAAGTTCTTCTCCTTCTGCCTCATCAGCTCTTGATATCAGCTGATAACGATGATGACATCAAAGTAAATTAGAATGGAACTTTCAGCCACGATTAGCTTCATTTTCTGGACTTTGGATAATGCGGTTAAACGGAGGATTTATTTAAATCCTGTCTGAGGATCTGACTGCTGGTATCGCTGTGGCAGCCAATCAGATGATGACCTCATGGAGGACGGTCGACGATTAAAGGACCAGATCGGCCTCACACCTTCTGGCCTCAGACGCTAACCAAAACAGGGATGTTCCCGTTCTGACATCTGGAATGTGAGCCATACGGACAGAGAGGATACACCTCCTACAGTTCTGCCTCGGAGGGGAGAATTTACACACTCACACACACTCACACACACGTGAGTGCCCTCCTCCGCTCCATATTGCGGCCGTGCCTCTGGCGAGCTGTAAAGCAGCAGGTCCGGAGGTTTTCAGGGTGTGGATGAGCCCAACTATTGAGCGGCGCGGCAGAAACAGCGCTACGGCTAAATTAGCAAGATGTCCCTCCCTGGGAGCGACATATGTTTTACTGTTGGTCTGAGCCTTTCACCCCATCACACACACACACACACACACACACACACACACACTGACCCCTCTACCAACACCTCCTCAAGTCAAACAAATCCCTTTCAAATCTGGGCCTGCAGCCGCCTCACAGGGGGTAAGGCGGGGTGGCTGCACTTAGGCTTTGTGTGTGTGTGTGTGTGTGTGTGTGTGTGTGTGTGTGTGTGTGTGTGTGTTAGACCTTTTTAGACACAAACACAATGGTAAAGGCCAAATGTTCAAATGTTGCCCCGAAACCACAAAACTGAGTTTTCTAGTTTTTACTTCGTTCTGCATCTCAGTGATGATGTCATCTCACACTTGCTCATCCTTCCCGTCAGAGATCCAGAGGATCGGTGATGACAGTTGATCACATCCTGAATCAGCAGCAGGTGTGGGTACGACGGAGTCATGTGAGGAACGCAGGTGACACCGGTGTGGAGGCTTCGTCGGCGGAGGGACTCTGGTGGTTTACAGGCGGACACGCTGCATTTACACATAAGCAGGGAGCCTCCCGCCCGTTTAGCCATGTTTGAGGAGGCCGGAGGGCTTCTGAGCGGATGTCGCAGCTCTGTGCGTTCAGCTGCTGCGCTGAGCCCAGAGAACAGGGGGATTGTGGGCAGGGTGGGCGAGGCCTTCGGGCAGCCGTCTCCTGTTAATGCTGCTTCATCTATGAAGCAAAACACTGGCGACGAGCAAACATGCGACTGCTGCAGTAGTGCAGCGGTGAAGGCGGCCCCACCTCCTCCTGCACCAACAGAGAGAGTCGTCTTTGTTCTGGCAAGTCTCCTCCTTCATAATCTCTTTGAGGCCAGTTTACTGTCTCAGACGCTGGAATTAGACCAGTGGATTAAACTGGTGCAGAATTAGCTGGATGAGTTTTCTCAGCAAACACAGAAACCCTCCCCCCAAAAAACTCCCCCTGAGCTCTAATCAGCTCACAGTCTGACGGGCGGCTCTCGCCGTCTGAGACACGCTTTGGACAACAACGTAGAAACCAACACGGACATGTGTCCTCACCGGTCTGGGCTTCAGATCCCATCCATCAAAGACACGCAGTCAGAAAAAATGAAAACTGTTTCCTGGAGGTCAGTGGAGGTCACAGGAGTCCACCGGACCACTGGAGACAGACGGAACTGGAACGGAAGGATTTGGAAATAGATCAAAACCAGTTTAAGCTGCCTGCATCCAAACAAAACTCCACACCACCAGTTCCAAATTCCAAAAACCAACATTAGTTCTGGGTGGCTCCCAGTCAAGCCCAAAGTAGGCGAACGGAGCTTTGAGTGTATTAGCATGTGATAAGGGCCCGGGCAAACGTTAGCTCACTGCCACGCCGTTCACACGCCACTTCCTCAGTCCACAAACGTGTGAGTCACTTAGCCGAAATGTTTGGTAACATTAATTAAGTCGACTGTGTTTGTCAGCAGCTTCCTGTTTTCACACTGTTGTGTTGGTACCAGACGTTGAACATTATCTCCAGCTCGAAAATCTATTCATGGGTTTAGAAGATTGTGTTTGGGCCTTATTTGGTTGTGGTTTTCTTTCATTTTTAGGGCAAAAGTAGACTCAACAGGTCAAACTATCAGAGCGAAGGACCAACACTCTTTAGTTTTTATGACCTGATGAAAACTCCTGAAATTGTGTTTCTAAAGAAAAGACCTGAAACCGCCCCCCTCACACACACACATCAAGAAGTAAAGAAGCCGCTCTAAAGACTTGTAAATGAAGTGCTAATGACCCAAACTCTAACTGACTTTGAGCTTATATCAATAAAATGTTAGTAAATGCTAACATGGGCCCATTCACTGTCTTTGTTCCTTAGCTCATTAATGCTAAATGCTAGCTGTTTGGGAACAGTGGCTGTGTAAACAAACCAGGAAGGGAAGTGGATTGCACTTTTTGTGTGCCCCACATCTGCCACATCTCCTTGGTTGTGTGTTTTTTTTTTTTTGTTATATATATGTGTGAGTATGAGTATATGTGTGTATATATATGTGTGTGTGTGTGTGTATGCCTGTGCCTGTGTGTGTTGTCACACCAGGAGTGAGTAGGGGACATCACATCCAAATATGGACACACAGAATCACTTGGGTTGTGACACTGAACTTCCTCTTAGCTTTCTCTGAAAACTTCCCAGACTGAACTAGGTACTAAACTAAGTACTTACTAC
>CAAE01007788.1:17500-21938 GCA_000180735.1 Tetraodon nigroviridis | reverse complement strand
ACACACACACACACACGGGGACACACACACACACACACATGCTGTTCTGTGAAGTGTGATGCTCACAGACGTCTGCATGTGTGAGTGAATCTTTGCTTCGTCATGTTACACTGAAGTCTTTTATCTGTGACCCAGAGAGAATTTAGACCATCGTCATAGCAACAGACGTAAATCACCGCTCAAGGATTTTATGTATGAATTGTTTGTGTGTGTGTGTGTGCGTGTGTGTGTTAGAGCACCACTGACCATCAGCACATGATGAATGTGTGTTTATTTATGAAAACAGCTGCAGGTCCTAAACTTACACTTCAGTCCAAATGAACATTTAAAAGGCAGTAAAGTTCAAGTTTGTGCAACAACTTTCTTTAAAAATAGACACACAAAGTACAGATAGAATCACTTGATCGTTGGGTAAGACCACTTACATTTCTTTAAGGTTTTTCTGTCACCCTTAACAGAGAGATTCACCAAATATCAGAATGGAGCAATGATGCGAAGCGATGACGAGGAGAACATCTGCGTGTGCAATAACTCCGTGTTTGCAGCTCTGGCTCTTTTATGTCTATATTTGGGTCGAATCTGGGAGCTTTCGGTTCCTCCGTGGATGGATGATTGACACCCACTCACCCAAAGACACTGAAAAATGCCAAGATTATTCACGGAGGAAGGGAACTTTCGGCCGTTTCTCAACACCAGACCACAGACTCTTCTCACACATAAACACATCTCATGTTTTCAGACGCTTTTCAGACATCAAGCGTGCGCTGAGAGCGCGCTCGTGTTGATGTCTGTCTGTCTGGGCTGCAGAGGCTGTTTGTCCGTTTGACTTTAAGTGTTTGTGAATAAAACAGCCAGTACATCAGTGAATATTCAGAATTTTCCGCCGCTATATGTTAGTCAGCCGGTCTAAAACAGAAGTCCAGCTCTGTTTATAGTTTCCCTTCTTCTTGGTGTGTGTGTGTGTGTGTGTGTATGTAACCATTAGTCACCAGCTGTACACTTCGCTAAAAGTCACAAGCATTCATCATATAAACACATGCTTGAGAAAGTCCCAGAGTCAGAACTGCTGCTGAACAGAAAAAGTTTGAGTCAGGACTCGAACTCGGGATGTAATCGATCCGTTAGGAAGCACTGTTAGCTACCGGACAAAGGAAGCTGTTAGCGGATGTTGACTGGGATCTCAGGGATGTGACACTCTTTAAATCAAGAGTTCATCCTGCCGAACCTGCGACTATTGTATTGTATTGTTAAAAAATATTATAATTTTAAAATGTACAAAAGCACTAAAAGAAAGAGTTATTATGCATCTTGAAGGTGGGAGAGGGTTGAATAATTCAGGAGGACGTGGGCGGAGCAACAAAGCCGTGTGTATACAGCGAGCTAATCCCGTGTGTTCAGACTGTCTGCACAACTCATATCAAGTGATGAAATCAGATTTGTTACAGCAAACATCACAAAGCCGTGAGCACAGTTGACTTCGTAAGAGTCTGCCACCAGTTTGACGGACGTGGAGACGGTTCTGACCTCACACCCTCCGCTCCAGCCACACACGCTAATCCCTTCAGATTAGCCACGTCTGTAATTTACTCCCAGCAATCAGTGCGTATCCATGTGCTTTTATTCAAAAGTTCTGACCACCTAATTGTTTTGGGGGAGGCAGATTCCGAGTTTGGAATGTTCTCAGAGGTTTTGACCTTTCTGACAATCCGCTAAGGAGGAAGTGGAACAAAAACAATTTAAAAAAAAACAAAAAACCTGCTGCCCACAGTTTCCTAAACGACCTGTCAGCTGCATCAAGCAACAAACATTTAAAAACCTTCAGCTCCCCAAACCGCGAGCTCGCGACAGATTCCGGAAATTTCCAGCAGCGTCTGCTGTGTTTGAATGCGGCGACGTTGTTAGCAATCATCATCGTTCCTGATCAGCCAGCGTCCAGGCAGCAGGTGTGGAGCAGCTTCAGCATCACCTGAACACAGTCAGGAGAGTCTATCAAAGAAGTCTCATCCCTCCATCTTGGGCTTCATGAAATCATTCTTGTATCTTTGCTGTTGCACTTGCAACATCTCAGGCTGGAAATTTCCTTCCGGTTTCACTGGCGTTCCTCCTGGCTGACTGAACGGTGTGCCCTTTTTCAGGAAAAACATGGAGGTAAATGGCGCAACCGCTTTCTCCTGCCTGTAGAGGGAAATGTGCCAGTAGAAGCTCCTGAGCACACCTCAGTCTGAGCCCAAACACACCCAGGTGGCGCCAGGACAGGTGGCGTACTCGCCCTCTACACACCGTGGGCGCTGTTGGGCCTCAACCTGCTGTCGTGCCCCAAAACATCCAGTTATGGCAGTTAGGGTTAGTCTGACGGTGACTAATGTGCCTTTTCTCACCCACAAACAGCCTGGAAGCAGCTTTTTGTTGCCACCAGATTATATAACCTCCGCCGCTGAAATGTGTTGAAACGGTTCTAATCCCACTGAAGCTGCGCCAGCACTGCGAAGGCGCCAGGAGTTGTTTTCTAATCTGGTTTTACAGCCACAGATTGTAAAGAGGCTGGTTCACAGGCACAGACCACACACACACACACACACACACACACACAAACACACACACACACACACACACACACACACACACACACACACACACACACACATACAGGTCGGACTTCCTCTTGCAGGCCCCTCAGCTTCCTGCATGTCTGACAGAACGTGCAAAAACATTCACTTTCAACACACTTTCACTTCATCTTCCTGCAGACTCGTGCTGATCAGGCTGGGAAGCTTCCAGATTAAAGCTGCATCATCTTCATTCTGTCCACCCTCGCAGTCCAGCTCTGGAGCCCAGATCATAGTCACGCAGGTCCAGAGACGGACGGACACAGATCAGATCCTCTGCTTTCTGGGCTCTGCTCTGGAGGACACTAGGTTACGCTAGGACACAGATTTTACATTCACGTTATCTGAAATCTAAAATCTCCTGCAGATGCTGGAGGCCACGTTTTCTGATGGTGTCCTGGATCCTGGTGCAGGACGCAAGCGCAGCCGCGCTGCAGAGCAGATCAGCTCATAGTCTCCACGTGAGTGCCGCTTCCTTTTCTGTGAAAGCCTGTGCGCACACACACACACACACACACACACACACACACACACACATACACACACCGCAGGGACCTGAGCAGCACGACGACCCCAAGCTCGCTCAGCAAAAATGAAAGTGCTGAGCGTTAACAGAACACACGTATGCGATCACACACATGCGTTCAGCAGTTTGGTCAGAGGAATGCGTGTGCAGCAACGGCTGCTCTCCTCAAGCATGTGGTTGTGAGCACCACGCCGCCCCAGTCATCGTTCTCTCTAACCTCAAAGCAGCAACAGAGTTTAGACAAAAAGAGTAAAAGATCGTCGTTCGAGGATCCTCGTCAGCCATGACCCATGTATCCGTCCGGATTCGCCGATATTTCAGCTTCTCCTTCGGATACTGAGATAGCAAACATGCTAACAGGTCCCCCTGGGTCTGCAAGTGGGGAAGTCATTTACAGAAAGATTACATTATGCAAAAGAGTTGCATTGAAAAAGTGAAAGAGTCGCAGTCACAGCTTTGCTAACGGCTAACATGTTGAAAGAGACTGACGACACAGTGAACCTCCAGAAGAGGACGATTTGGGCTTTGTGTTGACACACACACGGACCCCGCTTGCACAAACACTGTTGCACATGACCCGAGAGGACGATCACTCTGCCTTTTGCGTGTAAAGAAGGAGGAAGCTTGCTGCGGCGACATCATTCTCACGCAGACAACCTGAAACAATTGCGAGTTGTATATTTGCATTTTTCTTTTTTCTCACATTCTCCTTACTTCTCAAACCACAGAAAAGCAGAAGTTTATATAAAGAATTTGTGACTCAGTGTCTGTTTCTTTAGCACTGTCTAGTATTCTTTTACATCTACCCAGTGATTCCTGCTCTCGACCAAGAGTGAAGCAGCTGGAAACCTCAACCACATCTTACGATAGTACGTAAGCGTTATCGCCAGTTGTAATCATGCTTGGTTAATTTTGTCATCTGTGCTCGATGCTAAACTTGTGCTAAGCCCCAGTTTATGAGTCACAGATGCCTATTGCTTATAGCTAATCAAGCTCAGTGCTACATTTTGTCTATCCCTGCAGCGATAGGTCTCACACTCATTTATGTCATGCTAAATGCTAAATGAGCAAATATGCAAAATCAGCTGTAATCCTCTTTAAGAGTGCTAATTAGCCATGTGGCAAATCTGCAGAAACACATTAGCTCATGTGTGAGAGGCATATTAAGTAATTCCCCTGATGCTCATGTGTCAGCGTGTGTGTATGCATTGAGGTAGGTAGGAGGGTAAACGGGTGAGGTGGGTGGGGGGGCGGGGGGGCATCTTAATCAACTCAGTCAACTCAGCTGCTTTGTCAACACAGACTG
>CAAE01007788.1:0-12500 GCA_000180735.1 Tetraodon nigroviridis | reverse complement strand
AAGCATCATGACTACAGAGCTGAAAAGACTAAATACCGTTTACCCTCATCCCTACTGACTGATTGGCTTCCTCTGCACTGGCCACACACACACACACACACACACACACACACACACACACACACACACACTAATAGCCCCTTCATGTGCAGAGACAACCGTCTCCTCTTGGATGTGTGTCTGTATGTACACACACGTGTGTTGGGTCTGTCTGGTTGTGGTTGTTGGGTCATATCGGTGTAAAATTCCATCAGTCATGTGTGACTCACAACTCTGCATTTACGCTTTTCACCAAACAGCAGCTTCCCATCCCGCCGGCCCGCCTGAGCTCCGCCGGGCGGCTGCTGATTGGCTGAGCCACGGGGGGGTCTCTGGGATTTGACCACTCGTCTCCTCGCTGCAACCCAAGAACCGCTGCTGACCTGAAGGTCACATGACCAGAGCCACCAAGCGTCACAAGCTTTGTTTTTCCTCGTGGGGCCTGGTCACATGACACCCCTCTTCCTTTGGTTTCATCATCTGTCTGCTCTGCACCACACTGACATGTTTCACACACCAGAAGTCATCTGCATCTAAACAGGAGGCCAGCAATGTGTGTGTGTGTGTGTGTGCGCGCGCGTGCGCTCATCGTCTGTGTGTGAACAACACAGACGATGGGTGAGGCCTCCGGGACACACAACATCTCTTTGCTGCAGCATCGCAGCTCCCAAGGTGCCAATTATCGCAGTTAATCACATTATTTTCCCTTTTAAGCAGCCTCACGTTCATCCGCTTTCAGCTACAATCAAAATTGTGTTTTTCACATCTTTCAACAGGAGAAAAACACACAACACAGCATCAAAACGAGCTGCAAACGAGACTGAAAGGGTTCCCTTTGTGGTCACACAGTTCAGGCGCTCTGCTCGGTTACCTGCCTCCGGTTGGTGGGGTTTCTGTTGAGGAACATTCTGAACACATTTCTGGAGTAATGAATCATTTATAGTTATTAAATATATTTAATTATTGCTACAGTTGTTATTAACAGGTGTATAAATGTTATTACCCATCAAAACAATCCAGACAGGTTGATCATAATCCCTTGAAATTGGCCCAAAACACTTCAATACAAGGAGCTTATCACGTTTTCACTTATGATAAAACGTTTATTTAAAAATAAGATCTTAAATGTTTTACATTTTCTGAAAAGAAAATTCTCATTTAAAAATGCTGATTATTATAAAGACAGATGACATGTTTGTAGATGAAAACAAGAATTTACTGTTCACCCTGTCAGGTTGGACTGACCTATGTCTGTCTCTGCGGTCCGCGTGTGTGTTTATGTGTGTGTGTGTGTGTGTGTGTGTGTGTGTGTGTCCTTGGTTGATGAATTGTGTGAAAAGGTAGAATTTTGTCCTGATCCCGCTCACGTCTTTAATCATCTGCACCCGAGGTCACGACAACACTCACAGATTGATTGTGTGTGTGTGTTTGTGTGTGTGTGTGTGTGTGTGTGTTAAGGGAGCAAATGCATAGTGAAGAAAATGTAGAAAAATTTAGAGAATTACAGAAAGTGTAAAATAGAACAAAGGAAGATATGAAGCAAAAGAAAGACTATGGGAGAGGGACTGGTTATACTGGGACAGGGAGGATAACCAGACTGGGAAGAGCCCCTCAGAGCTGCTGGGAACCAGAGCCATGGTCACACACAGGCGCCCTGCTGTGTTGATGCTGCTGTGTTTCCAGAGCATGTTGGTCAGGTAAAGCCCTGTTGGGGGCGCTCACCTGTACACGTCTGACACGGTGACTCAGCTGCTGCACGTCTGACCAGCAATGACTCAAACACACACACACACACACACGCACACGGCATTCCACGTGTGGGTGACTCAGCGTCTGCGAGCGACAGACACAGGCGGAGGAATGTAAACACCAGCCGCTGGAGCTTCAGTTACCTGCGCAGCGCCAACCTGTCGCCGCGCATGCTAACGACTGTAGCTGCTCCGTCCACACCTGATCAGCTGATCACCTGAACAGTAATCAGGTGATGAACAGCCAGTCTTTGCTGCTGTTTCCAGTCAGGCTGCTCAGTTTTCCACCTGCTCCGCTCAGTAGGAGGCTGCCTGACCACTTTACCGCACGTGTATTCAGACAGGAGTGCAGCATAAACGAGCGCGTGCGTGCGTGCGTGTGCCAGTTCCCATCATTCATGGCCGTCCTGCTGCTGCAGCGGCTGCAGGTGCTCCAGCTCTGTTCCCAGAAGGAAGGATGTTGCACTTGAGCGGAGGGAAGAATGGTCTCATTGTGCCACCGACACTTTTCTCACACTTTTCATTTTAAAGTGGAGCCGACGCTCCCAGTTCACAATGTTGGGAAACCGCCGCCTGGTTCATTTCCACTGTTTTGGAAAAAAAGACACAAATCCTGACCCACATTCAGTCATCAGTCATGTGGCACGCTCCTGCTCGGCCGTGTGTCTCTGCTGGACACGTGTTGTGTCGCAGTGAAAATAAATGCTAACAGGGTCAACACTCTTGTGTCGCTGTCTCAGATTGTGTGTGTGTGTGCGACTGTTTGTTGAAACCTGGTTGCGTCACACACGGGGAGAAACTTCCCGAGGAACCTGTGTGATCCACACGTGCACAGGCTGCACGAGCCCATCAGGAGTCAGGACCTGGATGAGAAGGTGATCAGACAGCGGTTGGCCGACATTAGCTTCAGGCCTCAGCAGACTGGTGCAGCCACTGGTTCTTCGTGGGTCACTGGGTTCTGAGCTGAGGCCTAAGCTTATATTTAAGAATGAATGAAGAATGCTAACGTTTTTTTCCATGTTTTCCAGGCTGGATTTTCCAGGCTAAGCAGGCTGTTCTCCTCCACCCAGGTGTGTTGTTGTTGTCACTGTTCCCCACCTGGAAATAACTGTAGTGTGTCAGTAATGACACGTTGAGCCACAGGCCGTGTGACTGACTCACACAAACATGTGGCGAAACACCGAGCATCACCTGGACGTCCTTCAGGTTCTAACCCCTGAGCCCTGAGACGCTCGCCATCACATGACCAGCCCCTCAACCCCACCTGAGTCACCGCCGCGGCTGCAGGTTAGGGCGGAGGCCTCAGGCTGCAGGTCTGCCGCTCGTGCAGCCGTGGGCATTCCATCGTAAGCTAAGCTAAGCTAAACTAAGACTGCAGGATTAGCTCTTGGTGAAACTGTGGTTTGGGGAGGTATGAAGGAATTTCTGACGTATTTACACCCACGTTCTCTTTGATCCACCAGGATTGTTGTCGAGTGGCCTCAACACGCTGATCGAACATGGCGAAACGCCATCAGGAACGACGCAAAGAACCAGCTAGCTGGGTTTTTAATATAAGCTGTCTGATAGACGTGTAAACACACTGACTAAGACTCTCTCTCATACACACACACACAAGTAAAAACACTGGGCTGGAATCACGACACGTGTGTCAGGCGGAGATTCAACACGAGCGAGGAGCGGCTCCAGGACCAGCATCCAGGACCTCCACGGAGACCTGGGACCTTGGACCATCCACCTGGTTTCCGCCAACGCAGCAGATCTGCTTCCAGAGCGAGCAGGTCTGGGTGGAAGACGCACACCTTCCGTCTGGAGACCTTCAGCTTTTCACACGTTCACACCAGAGATGCAAAGATTTCAGATCTGACCCAACAGGAAACCAGCAGGACAACAAAGACGACCCAGAATCCAAACATCAGCTCACCCTAACGACAGAGGAGGCGGGACGGCGGCGTTCCGCCAGATTGGACTCAGACCCTCTGCACGTGTGTGTGTGTGTAAGAGAGAGAACAACAAATGTTGTAAGGACATTTTTGAAAAGTGATGACATCTGTCCGCATCTTCAAAGAGGGTTAGTCACAACCTAACGCTGGTTAACAGGGACATACGCTGTCCACAACTGTGTGTGTGTCTGCGTGTGTGTGTGTGTGTGTGTGTGTGTGCTTTTAGCAGGATGTCTAAATATTCCTTTCTACTTTTTCCAACTTTGAAGCTTCAGCAGATTTGGTCCCACAAACAACAACACGCAGATGTGTACACACACAGGTTCATCCGGCCTATCAGAGGGTGGACACACACACACACATACACACAATTTTAACAAATCTAACGTACCTAATACAGACACTAAACAAGTGTCTGTATGAGTGTGTGTGTGTGTGTGGTGTGCCGCATGTGTGTGTGTGCGCGCGTGTGTGTGTGTCTAATGGACAGGCCTATAAATATCATGAGAGGCGGAGACATTTCTGTTGTGGTTTGATGTTTTGTCGCTGGAAGATCCTGCAGACACACAAACATCCCTGTCTGTAATTAGCGTCTCCATGGACACTGACGACTGATGGGCCCCCTTGGCCAATGGTGGGGGTCTGTTGGGGGAAGGGGGGGGCTTTTCAGTGGTTACACAATGGTGAGAGTGAGAGTCTGAGCCACAAACAAGTTTGTTGTTCAGCCTGAAACACCAGGATGGCAAATTCCAAACAAATCTGATATTTTTTATAAAAAAACAAAAATCTTGCAGCAGCCTGGAACCTGTTCAGCTAAGCTAAAATAAGCTAAGCTAAGCTAATTAGCAGCTGTGATCCATCGTCTTGATGCTTCTGCAGGGACAAATAAAAAAAAGACAAACAACATGCTCACTTAAATAGAGGAGTGACCATGAGGTACAATGAGCAGGGGAGGGAAGGGGGTGTTTATGAAGGTGAAAGGAAACACACACACACCCACACACACACACACACACACACTCACACAATGTAAAGGATCTGTGTCCGTGATCGTCAAGGCTGTGAGAAAAACTGCTCTTCAAACTTGTGTTTATGTGATCATATTGTTGCCATGACTCACCTGCCGCCCCCCCCTCCACTTCCCCCATTAATACCATTAGAATACACCTAAACACACACACAAACGTGCACTTTGGAGCCTCCAGTCCATCTGATGGTTCTGTTGTGTTCTGTCCAGAAGAAACAAGAAATTTACGTCAGCCAGACTCTGTTTTAGTAAAACAGAGAAAACCAACATCAGCAACAACAACGAGGCCCTGATGGTGCAGTTAAACTCTTCAAATACAGAAATCACAAAAATGGAACTGAATAAAATGCTTGGCTGGATCAGAACCAATCTGCCGCTCTGGTGTTTCCACCCCAGCATGAAGAGCCGACGTTTGAACATGTAAACACAGACAGATGTGAGGGAGTGCTGAGAATAGCCCAGGAGGAAGGCCAAATGTAGCCAGGACCAGGAAGAAAAGTGTGTGAGGACAAACAAACCAGGAAATCCAGACCGGACACACACACGCACACACACACACGCACACCCTCCCAGGAGGAACTAGACGGGTTTTTTCCCTGAGGAAGTCTACGTGTGTGCGACAGGTTCTCAGGCCAGCCCCGCTCTTCCTCCTCCTCCTCTTCTTTTGTCGTTTGTTCGTCCTCCAGCTGGACTACAGACAGGAAACAGATGCTCTCTCTCCCTCTCTTCCCTCTTTTCTCCATTTCTCTTCCTCCTCTCCCCTTTAATCTCCCTTCCTCCCTTTCTCTTGCTCCCTTTACCCTCCTCTTTTTCCCCTTCTGTTTCACTTACTCCTCTGCTTGCATGCATCTTTTCTCTCTCTGTAATAACGTCTGATTCTCTTCCTCCCTCCATTACCGTCGCTCTTCCTTTTTTTCCTCCTTGTTTACAGCTGCCTCTTATTGTCTCAACAGCCCAAAACCGTGAAAACATAAACAGGAAAAAACTGAAGATTTAAGAAGATTGAAAACACATTTGATGTAAAGACAGAAACTTTTTTCTTTCTAACAGTTTTAAGAAAAAGGAATGTTTCAAAAGGACATTGTTACAGAGGTGGAGACTGAAAGATTTGAACAGGCCCCCAACACTGTTCAAAGGCCATCGAGGTTGATGATCGCGATGCATCGAGGGTACGTTTGGGCGGCAGCAGGAACGCTGAAGCTGCACAAACATCTCGGCCAGACGTGAAACCAGCGGAGCCATGCGCCTCTCCTGGTAAAGGCCACGTTTATTAGGGTGAGTTTACAACCTGGCAGCATGAGTCCCGCCCCTTGTCTCCCTCTTGTTCTTTTTAGCTTTATATTCGGTAAATAAATAGTTTAGAGCTCCACTGCAGCCGAAAATTCCCTTTTTCAAATGTTTCTTAGTTTCTTTGGAAAAATCTGTGGACGGGAATTAACGAGAGATGTTTTCTGAGGATTTGTCGCCACCACGTGGTCATATTAAGAATTCAAGCCAGGCGTGATTAATCAGAATTACAAACTTTTTAAGCAAAAAGTCAAAACCCGTTTATGACATTAGTCTGATTCTTCCTGGAAGAAGGATCGTGTCCTCCCCACTTTCCTGTTACCAATATAGAACTGCACCACACGTGTGTTTAACCTAGAATTTGTCACCTGAAATGAACACAGAACACAAAGTTGGAGGCAGAGGTGAAAGGTGGGTGTTCACAATAGTCCTTCCAGTAAAGATCTGTCCTCACCAACTATTAAAACTGAACTAAATCCAAATGATTCAGAGTTTCCAAGCGCCCTGCTCACCCTCATGGTGGGAGCTGCAGGGAATGATCATCCAGATCCGGCTCTTCCCTGCAGGATTCCCCGCTGGGATGCAGGCTCATTACCTTTTCTCCCTCTCCTTTACGCTCATCCTGTCTGGGGTGGGATGGATTGCTGATCTGCTTCTGTGAGTCAGAAACCAGCAGCGTAACGTCTGCCTGGCGGCTCCACCGGCGACGGTGGGTCGGTTGGGAGCCGCTTCAGCCGCTCCGGCGGAGGTTTTCTCATTGAACTTACTGACAGATCTGGCCTGAGTGGCTGTGAGAACAGAAAGGTTGTCGTTCTGTGGCCCTCCCGTCGTCGGGGTTACCTGCTGGTCATGTGAGCGGCCTATCACAGCCCTCATACATCACGTCTTTATTAAGGGGAAGTCATTAGGTTGGAGCGGAGACCCAGCCTTGACCCTGCCGGAGCAGCGTTGAGAAGAACAACCTCCGAGCCAGGGGTCAGCGCAGGCTGGGCGGGGCCAGCCAGAAGCTGCAACCAATCACAGACCAGCACGGCCACCTTTCTTTGTGCATGTTTTCTGGTGTGAAGTTGATTTATTGGCATCAGTTTTTCCAACAGGAAACTGTCAGATAAATAATATTGACACTAAATAATTCAGCAGGATGTCCATAAAAACAGGATTCCTGGGCTGGAGTTTTGGCTTTGAAAATAATGCTTGTGCGCGTTTTCCAGAGAGGCGCCGGGGAACACTAACCTGAGCAGTGATAAAGAAAACCGTTCTGTTGCTCATGTGCAACCAGGACTCAAGGGATCCGGTACGTGTTTTCATCTGTTCTTGGACCAGAAGCACGTGGAACATCTCTAGCTTCCACTGTTCCATCCTGGAGACCTCTAGAACCATCCTGGAGACCTCTGAACAATCCTGGACTCTTCCTATTGTGCGACTGGTCTTCGGGGGGAGGACGTGTTGACTGTAGGGGACAGAACCAAACGTCTTTCCTCAGGGTCAAATATCCAACTGTGACACATGCAAACGATGATGGTGGGTGTACCCAATCCCTGGTGGGTGGAGTGGGCTGGAACTTGTCACCGCTGTGATGGACAGGAAGCGTAATGTGGCGCCTGGCATCCCCTTAGCCTCCGTCTCCCCTCTTCACCTCGCCTCTAAACTTCCTCTGCCCTGATCCCCTTTCTGGAGGTCAGAGGTCATTCATTAGGACGCCCCTCCGCTCCTGGGCTGTGGAGCAGGGTGGCGCGGGCCGCAGCGGGCTGACAGCCGCCATCCGTCTTGACGCATCTCTGTCACATATGTCCCCGGGGACACGGGTGTCCGGCCGCTGCCCTGAAAGGGAGTCGCGCTGACCGGTCACCGTGACGACAGGAAACGTGACGCTCCAGCGCCTTGGACTGAACTTTTACTCTCCCAATCTCACAGAAGCCAACAGATGAGTTGAGCCTCATTCCCGATACAAACTGGTTCACTTGGTCAAAAGAGAAACACACCCTAAAGTCGAGAAACCGTCCTGGTGCTGAAGGCCTCGGTGGTGTTCAGTCAGACAGAATCAGCAAGCTGTCAAAGCTCCCCTGAAAGGACCTGAAGCTCTGGTGGCCTTTTTCACAGCTTCATCAGCCTGTGAACAAAGTTATGGGTGAGGAGAAACTCACTGTCAGATGGAACAGTCGTACAGTGTGTTGACTGTGTGTAGAGGTGTGTTTCTCCTTTTGAATGACTGCACCTGCTCTGAAAGAAAGAAAGAGAGAAGGCAAAAAAGGAAGGAGGTGACTTCACAGGGTGCAAAGAGAGATAAGGAACATGTTAGTTACATTTGGGATTATGGTTAATCTTTGTGAATGAAGGTTAACGGTCAACCACACAACATGTGCGCGCTGTACCGGGGAGGTGCACCTTTTGTCCTCCTCTCTCTGCGGTTTCGACCCTCCATTTGTCTCCGTTGTAGCAGGACGGTTGCTCAACAGCTAGAGTCACCACGGAAGACACGGCCAGGGGAGAGGCCAGGGGCTTTCTGTCCGGGCTGAGGGCAAACTCCCAGCACGATAAGAAAGGTGAGAGGTAAACATTGACCCGAGTCCTATCGCTGCTTGTCCAAGTCCATCTTTCACTGGAGAAACTCTGCAAACAGCCAGGATGCACTGATAACTCTTTCATTCCAGGCAGTAAAGCCAACGTATGGTGAGATAAGAAAGGACGGGACCCCAGGCGTGTTTTGGTTTTTGTTTTTTTTTTTTAGGTAAAAATGATCTTGTGACCCAAATCAATAGTCTGGAAAATCAACACACCTGAAGCAAAAGAACTTTTTCCAGCAATAAATGAAGGAAAAAGGTCTCCTAAAGCTGAGCAGCAGTGACACCTGGTGGCAGCAAAAAAGACTGCACGTTTGAGGAAAACGGGTGCTGCAAATCTGTTCTTGTTCTAAACATTTGTCCAACACTTTGACGGCATTCCCTCTTTTTATCACAGGTTAAGAAAGTTTAAAGTCCTCCAAAGCCAAAAGTTAAGTGAATAAACCACCACGTGACCAGATTATGTTTTACAGCTCAGACGCTTCTGAGATAGACTTCCTGAAGGACTGAGGCCATAAAATTTAAAATAAAGCAGTTTAAAAAAAGGCAAGAGAAAGTTTCCTTTTAGTTTAAACAACAGAAGGGTCCGTTAAGAGAAGAGGAGCCGCCAGTTAATGGCTAACTGGACCAGCACACGTGGACATCTCACACCAGACTGGTTGAAAGAACAAAAACAGGGCAGGCCCGCGTCCGTGCGTGTGTCCGTGCGTGTGTGAAGAGCCAGGATATTGAATCTCTCCATGAGTCTGACTGGTCGTAAAGCGCACAGAAACACATTTCCTGTCGTCCCGCCGGTAAACAGCATCCATCATCATGTTACTTCTATAAGATACCAGATGTGTCGAATTTAAAGATACCTGACAAAGACAACAAAGCTCTAGAAATGTTCCATGGCGCTATCGTTACACATTTAGGGGCAGTAATTTAAATTTTAGGAACCAATAACGTGAATAAAGATTTAAACTCTCATTTAACGACCATCAGGTGTTTGTCTCCCTCTGTTGGTCGAGGCTGGTACTGCAGCAAGAAAACAACCGTTGCTTCACTTACAGATGATCTAATTCAGACTTTACGAGCTACAGTCAAAAAATAGAATTAAAAACAGGTTTAACAGGTTAAATGACAGGAATTATTACATTTAGGCGCAAATCCGCTACAAAATACCCAGCTTGAACACGGCTGGAAAAAAATCTGTTTCTATAGCAACAAAGATCTCACGCCACGTAAAATAATAATTAAAAAAAGATTGAAAACGGGTTTTAGGTTAAATCCAGTCAATGGTGCAGGTTTCTGAAGCTGTGCTTCAGTCATTTCTGTGAATAAATGTCAGCTGCACCTTCATATTTAATGAAGCCCGACGGGTTTGAGTTTCCCCGGTGCAGAAAGGTCGCCCGAGTGACCCATCAAACTGAGGGATCCTTATCAGGGCCGCAAGTGTCCCCGACCTCAGATGTCATCATGTCAACATGCTAAAGGGAGCCGCAGATTCAAGATTTACAGCAGAGATTTGATCAGGAATCCTGCTGGAGTCATGAAGCCAGGTTGAGCACAAGGCGGCGCTGACACCCCTAAAAACAATTAAGAGCCAGGAAAGCGAGATTTATTCTAGAGGAGGAATTTATTCCAAATATTAGCCTGGGTAATTGTTGCCCAGTCATTTAAATATTGGTGAATTATTGGACATCAAAGTCCTGCTAGTTGCTTTTATCGCAGTCCATGAAGAACTCGTTGCAGACAACAGTCAGGCCAGCAACCATGACCACGAACTCCTGGAAGTCCACTTCACCATCCCTGTTTTCATCCAGGTCCCGCATGATGTTGTCGACCATGATCTGATCCCTGCTGGCCTGAAAGGAAAAGGGAAGAGAAGAAGAGTGCAGCCACTTCTCCTCCTGTCAAAAGAAAAGCTACAGTTGCACCAACGACGCTACGTCAGTTCACCAAAATGTAACCGGAAAAACAGAGATCCAGACTTCCAACCTGGAAATCCCAACTGGGGGAGCAGCGTGGCCCACAGAGTCCACAACCCTTAGCAGGTCTTTAAAGCAGACCCCCCGCGCGTGCAGACCTTAACTGAAGCCTTGAATCACCGACAGAATAAAAAGGTGCTTGTGGACTCACGGGCAGAATGTCTCCCAGTTCTCCCCTCAGCAGGTTCTTCAACTCATGTTTGCTCAGCTTGTATTTGTCACCTTCTTTTCCAGAGTAGGTGTGGAACACCAGGATGAGGTTCTCCATAGCCGACTGCAGCTTGGATGTCATTTTTTTCTCTTAAGTTTTCTCAAGATGATCACTGGAAAAATAGGAAAAAAAGTTCAGATGAACTGGGGTAGGTCCTGCCAATCACACAAACATTTCAAAATAAAGGCATGTTAATGATCAGTCAGTCCAGAACAGTGGATTTGCTAAAACTTTAGTTTTAATAGCATAGATTAAATGTACATTTGAGGGCAGTCGAACACAAATTGTGGGGAGTTAAAATCTGCCCTTCTAGACACTCGAGAAGCTGCTGGGGGGTCAGAGTCAGCTTCACCTCTGCAGGACAAAGGACGGACCCCCCCGCGCCTGCAGGACACACAGCATGTAAATTAGATGTAGCTGGAGGTTTGCGTTACATCAGACGGTACATAAATGTCTCCAGGTGGAGGATGAAGAGTGAAAACTGCTCGGGTTTCATCGTCCAGACGTCGTTGTTAATAATTCACAGCTGCTTCTCTTCCAGACACCTTCAACCTTCAGACTCCATCATCAACGCCGCGGTTCAGAGGCAGCTAAAAGCTTTTTAGAATTTAAATCCTTAAAAACACCGACAGGTGCAGAAAATTACCCAAGATGTGAATAGCTTTGCTGCTGTCCTCACAGAAGGAATACAGGTGGGTCTGAACTTACCTGAAGACTCCCAGGTGAGGCGGGACTGGCAGCAGCTCTGCTCTTCATCACTTAAATGCTGCTGAAGAGCCCAAATATGGGCCTTTGGATAAGCGCCCCCAGCGGCCAACAGCGGCAGCACAGACGAGGCTTCTGGCCATGCAAGGGCAAACAGGTGACTGAAGGTACGGTGATGTGATTGAACTCAGTTTTAATGAGCCTCTTCACACAGGTCATGCACAGGTGCACCATAGGGAGTCAGCGATGATCTGACAGCTTTTATTTAGAAATGTTTCACATCGTCAAACTCAAAACACAAACTCAGAATATAGTATAATAAAAGATTTATGGCAGGTCTGTCCATTTTCTACATATATTGAATTGAAAACCACAGCCAAAAAACCAAAGCCGGTAAGTTTTTTGGTAATTACGTTTCTGTTTGAAGGTCCAGAGAATTTCACCATTTTTTTTTTACTTACAAAATGCAGTTGACTCCAAACTAACCAATGTGACTTTTGACCTCTGGCACGAGCTTAATTCCCAGGAGTGTCATTTATCTTTGTGCAGCAGCCGTGCACTTATTTGCTTTCACAGCAGTTAACTGTCCAGACAAATCATAAAAACTGAATTTACTGCTCAATTTTATCTGTTTTATTAGTTTACGCTCGTTCTTACTAAGTGGGTGACAGACATTTCTTAGGTGCATCATTTGCAACTAAAGTGATGATAACGCTTGAGCAGGGCTCTTCCTGGAAGTGCAGGCTGTTAAATTAGAATAATCGTTGCCCCGAAAGCAAATCACCTATGATTAACATCAGCCCATCATTTCAAAGTCCTCATGAATATTTACAGGTGATTGTTGGTGTCATTAGTGCAGAAATTATTCAGCAATCTTCATGCAGGCGCAGCAGATTCTCAGGTGTGTGTACGACTTCATAAACACCTCAGTGTTTGACCTTTAATCATCAAATAAAGTTATTATTTAAATTTAACCTTTGAAAGAAACTGTGTTTATTTTAGTTTTGAG